>PVIC010001881.1:0-84459 GCA_004025085.1 Thryonomys swinderianus
GGGTGGGTTCAGATTTTAGAATTGAACCCAGAGTGCTACATTCTCAGCTGTTTAAAATTCTTTACTTCATAACAGAAATGATGTCTCACTGCATCATGTAGGCTGGCCTCAAACCTCTTTTGATAGCTAACTGTGTCAACATGGGTAACGTGTCAGTTAAACTGGATAGACATAGTTCTGGGTGTGGCTGATAGGATTTACTGACAAAACACAGCCCACCCTGGGTGTGAGTGGCACCAACCCAAAGGCTGGTACCCTGAATGGAATAAAAAGAAAATGAAGAAGGACGGCGCCTTTCTATTCTTTCGGGGGAGCTCCACCCCAAGCATTGTGTCCAGACTTTTGGCACAGACCTCCAGCCTTGTAGTGCAGGCCCCTTAGCTTCTATCACATGTACTTCGGCCTCTGATACATGTGATCACAGACACCAAGCCTTTGTTACCCTATCTTATAAATCCTTATAGATTTTTTTTTTTTTGAGACAGGGTCTCGCTTTGTAGTTCAGGCTGGCCCTGAGCTCACTATGTAGCCCAGGCAAGCTTTGAAGTCAGAAATCCTCCTGTCTCTGCCTCCCGAGTGCTGGGATGACAGGCGTGAGCCACCACGCCCGGCACTGTGGTATGTGGTATTGATTGCTAGTGGGCGTGAGTCTCCACTCCCAGCATTGTATGTGGTTTCCAGGCATCGAACTCAGGACCTTGCACTTGCGAGGCAGGCGCCGGAACTACTGAGCTAACCCTCCGGCCCTCCTTATAGATTTTTATTTCTTGCACTGAACCTGTGTCTCTGATAAGCACTAACAGACACACCTATGATTTTCATGTATCACCCCCATGAGTATCTTGGATTAGAGTGTGCATTTTTGCACCCTACCTGTAATCTATTATTTATAAATTAATTTATTTAATCAGTTTTAGAAAATGTTCAGCTATTATTGCTTTAAGTGTTTCTCCAGTTATACCTAAATTAAAATTTCCCACAATGAGTACATATTCCTTAGGCTCCTTTTTAATATCTTCCATCCTTTATTTCCATATTTCAGCCTAATATTTTCTACTGAACTCTAATATTTTCTATTAATCCTTTCTCCTAATCTGTCCAGTACTTTGCTACATTATTTTTCATTCTAAAATTTCTATTTCATTTCTATTTTTCTGGTGAGAAACTTCACTTTATGATTTATTTTCTTAAAGTTAGTAATCACAATTACCTTGCAGCCTGTATGAGACCAATTAAAAAACTAAGTCACCCATGAATCTGTTTCATTTAGTGCTTTTCTTATGCCATTGTTTCTTGATACATTTAGCAATTTCTTACTGGTTGTGATTGACTATAAAAAGTTGTGCGGTGTCTGCATGGGTCCTCTTGCTCCAGAGAGGTTTACTACTAATGTAAGAAGTCCACTGGACTCACATCAAATTAATCCCTTTGAGCATTAATCTTGAAGCTGCTGTTCAAGATTAGGTCCTCTGAGCCAGGCGTGGTGGCTCACGCCTGTAATCCCAGCACTCGGGAGGCAGAGACAGGAGGATTGCTGAGTTCGAGGCTTGCCTGGGCTGCATAGTGAGCTCAGAGCCAGCCTGAACTACAAAGTGAGACCCTGTCTCAAAAAAAAAAAAAAAAAAAAAAAAGATTAGGTCCTCTGAAAAAGCGTTCTGAGTCAGTGAGGTTAACACCGAAGACATCTACCAGGAGTGATCTTGGATTGAACACTCACAGGAAAAAAGGACTCAGGACTGAGGAGAAGGCCTGGCCTGTCTATCCCACAGCAAGCTCTGCAATGGCAGTGACACCTTAGAGCTGACCTGCACCAGGGGGCTAGGGGCTTAGATCCCATTACATTTGCCAGGAGGAAGGGTCTGTGATCTCGGATAGGGTGGCTCTGTGAGGGAGAGTAATTTATGAGGGATAAACTGCCAAGGACTGTCCTTCAGCAGGATTCTTCGTTGCTGGGGAAGGAAGTCCTCCTGTGCTGCAGGACCTCTGGACAACCTATCGTTGTTCACTGGAGTCCACACTTGTGCTCCTCGGATCCACTTATTAACAGAAGCTCTGGGAGTGTTCTTGTAGGATACTCCACAGTTTATTGGGAAACAGTAGCCCCTACTGTGAGATCAGATGGGAGGAATGAAGTCTAATTGGCCTCCTCACATGCGGTGAGGAGAAAGAGGGCATGCAAGCATGCCATAGGGGAAAGTACGAACACCTGAGGTTAAGTTGTTTACCCAGAGATGTGGTCATGGAGGGTGAGAGACAGGTGAATCCTATGGAACTCTAATTATTCGTGCTCATGTCTGAGTGAATAAAACCAAGGTGAACCAGTCATTTGAGGGTCTATGTGAAAGGGAGACATGAGACCTTTAGATCCCAGATTTTCTATATCTCTGTTTATCACTTATGTCGCCCTTGGTCAGGTTTGAGCTCAGCACATAGGCTGGTCCTATACCTACCACACTATGTATTAATCTTGATGCCTTAAGTGATACTTATCTGCTCAGCTCTTCTATGAGTTCTAGAAAATGCAAACCTAAACTAGGATATCTGCTAGGCTTGGTGGCTAAACTAAAGGCATGACCTAGCTTCTCATTTCTAATGAGTCTGAGGCTGTGATCACCATGCTCTTCTTTGAAGGTGACTGTCACACTTGCCCATTTACTGTCAAGATGAGACAGGAAATGTGAAAGAACTCCAAACATTCTGTTGAAGAGACTGGAATATAATTGTCATTAATATAGAATATCTACTACATCTCAAGTATAACAAACTACTCTTACACATGTATCTGTGCTGTATCTCCAAGAGATCACCTCACAACTTTCTTAAGTTGCTGTAGAATGTGACCCAACAAGTAAATTTCCTGTCCCTCCTTTGCTATAAAGCAGGTCCCTGGTCTGACAGAATTTATTCAGCTTCCTGTGCCAGTTGACCAAACAGCTAGAAAATGATGTCAGGCAGGTGAGGCCCAGAAAGAAACAACCCTACAACTGTAATGTATGTCATGTTGGTTAGAATGAGTCATTGCCCTTTCCAAATAAAAGAAACCCATTGGAGGCAATATTCTACCCACAGTAGGATTGGTATCATTGAGAGATGATACCATATCTGTGTGGTCTCAGCATTAGTATCCATTTTTGTTAAATTGAATATTGAGCAGTTGTGATAGCTTGATTAGTCTTAATCAGTAAGAATCCATGTTGTTAATCTTATATAACCTTCACGCTTACCTGTCTCTTTCATGAGCTCACTGTGCCAGCATTGAGGTGGCTGATGATGGGCAAGTTGACATCAAAGTCTTTCACTGTGGTAAAAGGATCCATGCCTACCTGAGTATTAGGTGGAAAAATAGATGAGAGTTACTTTTTTAGGAATATGGTTCTCCACTGATTATTATACCAATATAATTAGAATTTTAAGAATTTTACAGGTGTGGAGGGCTTATGAATCTTCAGAGTTAATCGCCTAGAGTATATGTCTTATCCATAGCTCTACTGTACTTAACAGTTCTTTTTTTTTTTTTTTTTTTTTTTGAGACAGAGTCTCACTTTGTAGTTCAGGCTGACTCTGAGCTCACTATGTAGTCCAGGCAAGCCTGGAACTCAGCAGTCCTCCTGTCTCTGCCTCCCGAGTGCTGGGATTACAGGCGTAAACCACCACACCCGGCACTGTGGTATGTGGTATGTGGTATTGATTGCTGGTGGGTGTGAGTCTGCACGTCCAGCATTGTATGTGGTTACCAGGGAATGAACTCAGGACCTTGCACTTGCGAGGCAGGTGCTGGAACCACTGAGCTAACCCTCCGGCCCTATATTTAACAGTTCTTGCTTGGCTGTTTTAATTATGATGATCTCACATTATATAAGTATGCCATTCTTCCTGATATCCAGATGGCTCTGGGTTCTTTAGGCTAGGTGATGACCGAAGTCAGAAGAGTTAACATGGCCTACAGAATTGTATAATCTATATACATACCAACTGCATCTCACTCCCTTTTATGATAGGAACAGGAAAGAATACATTTGTCATAGGTGGCCAATGACCACGTGCTATGTACTTGAAGTACCGTTAATTTCTGCTGTGTTTTCAGTAGCCTCTGTTATGGCTCAGAAATTATCTGACCTTTGTAGAGGAGTCATGGATAATTAATACAGATATTACGGAGATCACCAACCCCGTGTTTTCAGGTCTGTAGCAAGGATGGCGTTGATTTCTATCATCCTTTACAGCATACCATATCATTGTCATCATGTAAGAAAAACTAGAAAGCATGTTGAGTTGTATCTTGGCTCTTTGTGGCTGTGAATAAACACCTTAAAGGAGAAAGGGATTATTTTGGCTCATGGTTTCAAAGGTTCTAATCCATGGTCATTTGGCTGTGCTGTTTTTGGGCCTGTGTAAGGCAGATAATCATGGCAGAGAGGGTTAGTAGAGCATAGCTATTCACCACTTGGCAGAGAGGAAGAGTAGGGAAGAGAATGAGAGCCTGAGTGGAAGGCACTGGGGATAAGACATAGTCCCTAAGGACCCATTCCCTTCAACTATGTCTAGGCTCCTAAGTCTCCACCACCTTCCAGTACCACCATCAAATTGTAAACCCAATGGGGCCGGAGATTTAGCTCAGTGGTTCTGGCACCTGCCTCGCAAGCACAAGGCCCTGAGTTCAATCCCGGTGACCACATAGAATGCTGGGTGTGGTGACTCACGCCCACCAACCATCAATACCACATACCACAGGGCCTGAGCTCACTATGGTGCCCAGACAAGCCACCGTGAACTCAGCAATCCTCCTGTCTCTGCCTCCTGAGTGCTGGGATGACAGGCGTGAGCCACCACGCCCAGCATTATATGTGGTAACCGGGGATCGAACTCAGGTCCTTACACTTGTGAGGCAGGCGCCGGAACCACTGAGCTAACCCTCCGGCCCTGTTTTATGCATTTTAAATCTGTTACTTGGGAACAGTTTGGAGTCATTCTATCTTGTTGATAAATTAATTCATGTTATTATATAACAATCCTCCTTTAGTCTTGATAAAATTTATTTTAAAATCTAAGTTGTTGGATATTAATGTATCCAGCCTTTTATGATATATTTGTTGTATTTTTAAACACATAAGTTGACATAAATTGATCTTTCATTTTAATCCAGTCTCATATTCTCTGGCTTTTGATGGAGATATTCGTGTTGTTTATATTCAATATAATTATCAGTACAATTGGTTTAAATTACCTTCTTGTTATTTGTTATGAATTTACCCCACATATTCCTTATTCCTTTTTTTTTTTTTTTGCCACCTATGTTTGGATTAACTGAAGATTTTTATCTCCTGGTGGGTGATATTGGGGATCACACCCAGGGTCTTCACACCAAATTTCATCCTCACCTCTGTTTTTATTTTTTGTTTTGAGATACGTTCTCACTAAGGCACTGGGTTGTTGAGATCAGGCTCTCACTTGCTCTCTCTTGCTTCAGCCCCCCTTAGTAGAGGGAGTACAGGTTTGGCCTCCACAGCCAGCTATTTATCATTAAATTTTATCATTTAATTTATCATTAAATGCACATCCTTAATTTACTACATTTTATCTTCAATTAATGTTATGCCTCTTCGTGCAAACATTTAACCTTGCAACAGTACACTTCAATTTGCTCTCTCACCAAGATGAAAAGCTGTGCAGCAGCTTAAAGATACGCTTTTTACTCTAAACAGTTATTTTTAAGTAATTCAATATACTTCAAAAATTAAAAATTACTTTCATCAACCAGGTCTGGAGTTCTACATTATGATGATCTAAATTTTCATCGTTTGCTTCCATCTTAAGAGCTTCTTTTAAACATTTCTTGTGACACATGTCTGCTAACCACAAATTCTCTCACTTCTTTCTGAAAAAGTATTCTGCCTTCGGTTTTGAAGAATTTTTTTTTTATCAGATGAATTCTCCATTTGCAGTTTCTTTTTCTTTTAGCACTCTACAGTCTTTTTTCATTCTTTTGGAATGCATAGTTTCTGATGAGAAGTTGAGTTTATGCATTTGTTCCTCCCTATATTAATTTTCCTGTTTTCAATATTTTTCTCTGCTTTTCAGAAATTTATCTAATATCTTTCTTTGTATCACTTTCTTTATGTTTTTTCCAACTTGAGGCTTGTTAAGCATCTCAGATCAGTGTATTTTTAAATTACATAAAATTATTGGCTAATATTCTTTTGGGGCCTTTAATACACAATAAGTGTTTTTTTTGCTTTTTGGAGACAGGGTCTCGCTTTGTAGTTCAGGCTGGCCCTGAGCTCACTATGGTGCCCAGGCAAGCCGCCGCGAACTCAGCAATTCTCCTGTCTCTGCCTCCCCAGTGCTGGGATTACAGGCGTGAGCCACCACGCCCGGCATTGTGGTATGTGGTGTTGATTGCTGGTGGGCGTGAGTCTCCACACCCAGCATTATATGTGGTTATCAGGGATCGAACTCAGGACCTTGCGCTTGTGAGGCAGGCGCCGGAACCACTGAGCTAACCCTCCGGCCCACAATAAGTGTATTTTTAACAAATGGCAAAATACATATCCTAAAAAATAAATGTTTTGAAATAACTTCTTTTCTGAAGCTCAATTCCTACCTCATTCTGTTCATAAAAGTCAGTTACCTTTATATTAGCAATTTCACTTTAAAAATAGAAATATAGGAGTCCTCAGAGACAATATTAAAAGTTTCAATGAAAAGAACTATTTAATAACTTAAGGCAAAATATACTAATTACATCCAAGAAAATATGTATTTATATCAAAATTACTGCAAATTGGGCTGGAGATTTCGCTCAGTGATTCCGGCGCCTGCCTTGCAAGTGCAAGGTCCTGAGTTCAATCCCTGGTAACCACATACAATGTTGGGCATGGTGACTCACACCCACCAGCAATCAATACCACATACCACAGTGTCGGGCGTGGTGGCTCACGCCTGTAATCCCAGTACCCAGGAGGCAGAGGCAGGAGGATTGCTGAGTTTGAGGCTTGCCTGGGCTACATAGTGAGCTCAGGGCCAGCCTGAACTACAAAGTGAGACCCTGTCTCAAAAAAAAAAAATTACTGCAAATTTTACAAAAGACAACAAATGGCCAAGTGAGTAGGCATTCCCTGGCCAACACTGAAAATCAGATCTGCCATGTTAAATTATGAAGTTTATCATAGCCATACTTAAAATATTTTTTAATAGCTGTTCCTGGAAAGAAAAAAACCTGAAAGGGCTGTTTACGAAATGTCCGCATGAATAAAGTTTAAGTGCAAAAAATAATAAACCAAAAATAGGACTGTTTTGTAAGCCAAATATAGATCTGCTTTTCTTATGCCTGTGTAAACATAAATGGTTCAAATTTTGTATAGAGACCTGGCTACTGTCAAGTGTTCAGTCACTGTCAGGGTTGGTGGTGCACACCTGGAATCCCAGCACTTGGGAGACTCATCCCCGAAAGTCTGAAACCACCCTGGGCTACAAAGTGAATTCAAGGCCAGTGTGGGCTACATGGCAAGACCCTGTCTCACCAGCCTCCAAAAGAAAATGTACCCTGTCTCCATATCTCTTATTATTTTGTTATTCTCAACACATAGATTCTATTTTGAAATCCAGGTTCCAAATGCCTCACCTATTTATCTGCCTCAGCCAGGCAGAAGAAGAATCTGAGGAGACATTCATGTCTTTCCCCTTCAAGAATATTTTCCAAACAATAAGAAAAAATGTCAAAACTGGTTCCACTGATGTCTCATTGGTCAGAATTTTAATACCGAGATCACATTTAGCTTCAAGGAAATCTAGGAAAGAAGGATTTTCCTGCAGTGGCGAGTCCAGGTACCTTTAGGTGCTGGAGTACTGAAGGAGAAAAGATTCTGGTAGAACAGTAACTTTTTTGCATTATTCATTTTTTCCCTCAAGAAAACTGCATGGCCACCTACGCATGAGGCACTCTGCTGTGACAGACTGTAAGATGTAAGATAAGCAGCCACGTAGCTGGCCCAGCAGCCTAGCAAAGATGTAAAAGTTGGGCAACTAAGCACTGTGTCTTCTGCTCATTCCCATAGCCTATTTCCACCAGTTCTGCTCCTGTTGATAGTGAATTGGTTTAATTCCTAAAAATGATTAATGCCATTGCTAATCCTCTACCTTGAACTCAACCTGGTAGCAGGCATTGGCTTCATCCTTGAACACTGGAAGAAGACACTTCAGAGGTCATTTGGTTCTGTATGGTTAACAGGTCCAGAGAGCAAGGGATTTACCCAAGGTCCCTCCTTTAATCTCTCTGTTGTCAGGGACTAGTATCTCTATAATCACCACAGAGCCTGTCAGATTTCTACATTTCAAGAAGTAAGAGCTGAGCTCCCTCAGGATTCCCCGAGGGCTATGAGTCACAGGGAAAGTCCCCTGGGGACAGCCACCAGCCAAGGCTTCAGGTTGAGAATGCAGCTTGCAAGGCAGTTTGACTTCTTATCATCAGAAGTGCTCAGCATTCACCTAGATTACTGATGTAGCTTTCAAATCAGTCTCTGTCTCTAACAAGAAAATAGTTACTATATACACTGGATTTCATTCCCTCCCTGATGCTGTATAGCTCCATATCCTTCGGCACATTTTCTAACCCAGTTAAGTTCCCAGTTCTGTCTATCTAATTTAGGATGCTTATCCCTGCTCTATAGTATGAAAAAGATTGAGTGAAATCACAGAGATAATACCTTTAACACAACCTAAACTCAGGCAGCAACCCCTCCCAGAAAAATTATCCTACAAAAATTAGAATAATTCAGCCTATTTTTAACCCGTCAGTGATTTCAATCACTTAAAGAGAAAAGGTCAACTTCTTTGGCGTGATTTTTTAAATGTCTTCTCATTTTTAAAAAAGAGAGCTTCAGCAAATAAAAGATGGAGCTGAAATATCAGTCAGCTGACTCTTCAACTGATAATTGCAGTGGAATAGCGACAGCAAAATATTGGAAGTTCTATAAGATAGATTAACATAGAGCACCAGGAAAAGGGGGTCCCACTGTCACATAATGTCATCTCCTTTCAGCCATTCACTTCTAATGCTTGGAATTGCTCCTGAAAGATGTATGGGAATCATTTCTAGATTAGATTTGGGAGCAGCTTTTACTAAAGATTTCTAAAAATTTCTAGATTAAACATTTGGAAGCTGCAATATTTGCTAATTTGAACACCAAAATGTTTGTATTTGTCTCATAAAACTTAAACGACAATACCATGGAACAGATGTAATCCTTATATTATTATGCAATATATTTCTAGTATATATTATTATGTAATAATACTTTGTAACAGATTATTATTCCCAAGTGGAGGAAACAATGACATCAGATACTAGCAAATTTGATGAGGTTATTTAACTTCAGTGGTTACAGGGACCATAAGTAAGCATAGGCCACGTAGAGAGTGACCACGGCCACACTACCCAGAGTGTCAAGATCACCTTTCTGACTTTGTCATGAGGCAGATCTGGAGTTCCACAGCACTTTTCATCTCTACCCCAAGCAGGTATTCTCAGACCGAATGTACATCATTCCATTTCAGAACGGCAGAAGGTTAGTAATTGTTATCTCCGATGAGAGAACTGAATGGGGCTTTATTATTTGCTTGTACATTAGGTGCATGGAGGAATAGCAGGGAAAAATCTTTCCTTTTACTTCTCAAATTAGCAGAGTGAGAAAAGTCATGTGCATGCCTGGTGAGGAGGCCACTCAGCACGCCTCAGAGATCTTGAACTTCCAATGGATTTCAACAACGTGTAGACTGTGGTATTTATCCCCCCCGGTGGGTCACAACCATTTTTCATGTCAGAAGGGCAGTGAACAGATTTACTGATCAGAAGAGTAGACTGTGGTCACCATTAATACTGTCTACAAAAAATTTCTAATTCCCCTCACAAGATTGTGATAGGATTACGCTTCCCCAGTATGACCATATCATCTACTTAAGACAAGGAATACGAGTGAAAGAGACCCTTGTCACTTGGGAGATGGTGTTCCATTGCTACTCCTCTCTTCTTCTGCAGATATGTAAGTTGTCTATGAGTAGACGTTCAAAATTACAGCAACAGGCCCAGAAAATGAACTTGATTGAGAGACACCTCAAATCAAAAAGCTACTAGCTTTTTAGTAGATGATGTTGAAAAATTTCAGCTCACTATGCCAATTGTCATTAAATTCAGCTCTTACTCTCCTCTGGCTTGTATCACAGGGTACAGAGTGCATTTCAAGTCTGTTATGTCACTCATCTTCCATGCAGAGGAAGCCAGTGAAAGGCAATGGAAGGGAACAGAGGCCAAGAATGAAGACACCAGGACACTTCTCGCCTTACCCTCCATGCACTTAATGATATTTAGGGCAGCTGTGGGGTAGCTTCTTTCACTTTGGTTCTTTCCAGAAAGACTTGCCTTGTTTCCAACTTCTACCAAACAGACCCTAGTCTCTGGGTTTTAACAATATTGGCCCTTTCCTTCTGTTCATTATTCAGTTTGAGAGCAATAGTCATGTTCCTAATGTTACTAATGTTTTACTTTGGCAATTGCCTTACTGTCTCCTAGTTAGCTTCTCCAGTGTGCCATCAACCACATGACCAGTTCCTTACACTAAATCCTTTCTGCTGTAAACACTAGAAGCTATCTACCTTGGTAATTCTGACTGATATACTCAATATATGAAAAAAAAAGAAAAGAAATCTGCATCCGTGATAACATCACATGCAAAAGGCCCACTCTAAAACAATTTAAGATCTGAATAAGGAGGCTACAACTTTGATAAACTAAATGAAGTATAGAGAAATATCTTTTTAACCTAAGTGTAGGAAAATTTGAAATTCAAATGCACAGCACATTGAAAAGTTTTGGCAAATTTAATTATTATGGAGTTCTGCTTAATGAAGAAAATCATAGGCAAACTTAACAAAGGCAAGGCTGATTGGAAAAGGTAGATCTATAGTCTAAAGTCAATGAGGGATTAATATCTAAAACATATTTTAAGAATCTTGTAATCAAGAAGAAAAAGCTAGCTGCCTTGAGGAAAATAGGATAGCGGGATTATGAACAGTCAGTTTTCAGAAGCAAAAGCCCCAGAAACTAATAAGTTATACAGATAGGTTCAAGATCATTAGCAATTGGTGAAACATAAGTAATGTTTTTGGGGGCCGGAAGGTTAGCTCAGTGGTTCCGGCACCTGCCTCGCAAGCGTAAGGACCTGAGTTCGATCCCCAATTACCACATATAATGCTGGGCGTGGTGGCTCACGCCTGTAATCCCAGCACTCGGGAGGCAGAGATGGGAGGATTGCTGAGTTCGTGGCAGCTTGCCTGGGCACCATAGTGAGCTTAGGGCCAGCCTGAACTACAAAGCAAGACCCTGTCTCCAAAAAGCAAAAAAAAATAAAAATAAAAATAATGTTTTTGACATAGAAAAAAACCGTAAACATTTGTACCAGCTGGAATATACAACCAGGTGAAAAATCAAGATTAGCAGAGATGTCAGAACATAATATGCATTGTGCCCCAGAGGCGGGCTGAACCAGAGAGCAACTATTCTAGAGGGAGAATTGTCAACACTGAGTCCCACTATCTGTGAACAAACTCATCAGTCTTCCTTTGAGCTACACAACATGAGAAATTATCAAAAAGGTTTATCATGGGATAGTCCCAGGTATGTTTCCTCTTGGGAACATGTAGGTTTGTAGAAGTTGGGGGAAGAAAGAGGGAAAATAATTTTCATGTCCATTCCCAGAATAATAAATAGATAAAAGTAGGTGAATATACACACCTTGAAGTACCAGGAAATATCAGGTGATGGTCAAAGAAATGGCCTAGATTTTTCTCATAGAAACATAAATAGATCTTAAAAACATTGCCTCTAATGAAAACGTTCTTTTGTTGACTCAAGACATGCATTTTAACAATAGGTGTTTTGATAGAACACAGACTAAGAAAAAGAGAGTGAGGCCCAGTAACATTTCTTTGGCCTGCTCTCCTCCCACACTCCCTCGGCATCTACACTTTCCATGCCAGAGGCACTGTTCCGCTGACTCAGCAGGCTGTTTCACCCTGCCGACCTTTGCACACCCTGTTCCTCCCCAAGCCTTCCCGCCTGGGTCACTGCGGGATGGGCACCTTGCTTCTTACTGTTGAATCATCAGAGCACACAGCTTGCTATTTGAGGCAGTATCGCTGACTCCATACTCAGGCTAGCTGTCCTCTACAGGCCTGTCTTACTCCACCCATCTCCTCTGCCAGTCTTTCCATCATGATTGTGGACCTCTGCACATTTTAAATCCCAACATTTCTGCCACTATCTAGAAGGCGTGCTTGGAAGTCAGCATTCCGGGAAGAAGACTAAGGGTGGAAGGATCCCATGTGTAATCCCCTCGTCCATTCTCTACAAGGAACTCCTTTGCCAGCTATTCCTACTGTCCTCTAACCCAGCACGCTTCCAGTTTGCTGGCTTCAGAGGGACAATGGCCAACTCCTTGTGGGGATGCTGGAGGGACAGCACTTGATGTAGGGTGGGCACAGATCTACACATTCCTTAGCTGCATATTCAGATTTGCAACAACTCCTCTTCTTTTAGGCTCGACATTAGCCTGCTCAGAAGTCCTAGAATCCAGATACTTTCTGAGGATCTGTGGTACAAATCTCGTTTCTGTCAGCTGGTGGGTTAGCATTCTCTGGTCTGTGAAAGTCAACTGGAATAATTGCCTGTCTCCTTTCTGTCTGCCAATCTTCTGATCATCCCTCCTTCTCTCCTTATTCTGCAGAGTGAATTCGACACCCTGTGCTAAAGCTTCCATCATTTTCATGTCATTGGCATTTCAGGAGACAGTGGCACTGAGCGTCGCAGTGCCTCATCCTTAACCCAAAGCTGCCCTTCTCAGAGGTTTTAAATTGCTTCTAGTGCCGGGCATGGTGGTTTATGCCTGTAATCCCAGTACTCCGGAGGCAGAGGCAGGAGGATTGCTGAGTTTGAAGCTTGCCTGGGCTACATAGTGAGCTCAGAGCCAGCCTGAGACCTGACCAAAGCGAGACCCTGTCTCAAAAATAAATAAACAAACAAACAAACAAACAAATAAATAAATAAATAAATAAATAAAATTGCTTCCAGACAAGGTGGCACATGCCTGTAATCTGGTCACTTTGGGAGGCTGAAGCAGGAGGATTACACGTTACAGCCCAGCCTAGGCAACTTTAAATGTTTAAAAATGTAATCCTTAGCTGGAAACAAATTGGCATCTTAGTAAGATCCACTTCCTGTCATTCTTAACACAACAGATTTTCAGGGAGAACGCCTTGAGGCCCTTCTCATGTTTGATTCCTCTCTTCCCCAGACTGTAGACAAGCTCCTCCAGTGCACATTGAATCCCTTTCTCTGTAGATAAAAGGAAGTCCATGTGCAAACTCGCAGAAGGCAGGGTGCATGGGGAGGTGTGTGCATTGGGAGACACTGAAACAGCTCAGTTACCTGCTCAAGGTCCATGGTCCCACTGTGAATATCTCAACCCCACACTTCTGCATTATCTCAAACTTAAGAAAACACCACTTCCCTAGTGCCATCAGCCTAGATGACCCCAGATCAGACACTCTAGGGTAGGACCCACCAGTCTGTGCTCTAACAAGTGCCTATTCACCTTCAGACTTCAGCAGTAGCCTTAGAATGAGCCATGGCCAAGGGCACAGGGAAGGAGAGAGCAAATTGGTTACAGCACTACAATGACCTTGTAGAAAGAGAGATTAAAACCAGAGTCATCCGTAAATTGGTGTGAATGACACTCCAACTCTCTGGTCACTAATGACACTTCCATGAAAGAAACAGCTAACTTCAAATTGATCTGTAATAGAAATGACTTTCCTTCTTTCCTGTTTGGCTCTCCTAGATTCTCCTGTTTTCTCTGTATTCCCTACATAAGTGCGTGTTACAAGACACTGAACCAGATGTAAAACATTTGGTAGTATTAATGCTACCAAATGTTACAGTCTTGAAAACAGTTTTGTGTTTAATGTGTTGCTTATGTCTCCCAAAGATCTTTGCTTTCAGAAGTTAATGCTGTGAAGTTTTTTTGAAATCATTTTTCTCACTAACAGGTCACCTACAATAAAGATGGTGAATTCTTGGCCCTTAGTACAATTTTATTCTCATTTTAGGAAGCCAAGAAAGAGATGCAGCCCAAAAGGAAATTTCAGTATTGTCACTTGGGTTACTCTAATTCAGAAAACTTTCTCAAAGGTTCATCAGAGGGTTGAAAATCATAAATTATGCATACTGTGTCTTTCCACAAGGTTTTCTTCTCTCATCCTCTTTCTAACTCATTCACAATGCCATTAAACCTCTACCACAGATCCTATGCACTGAAGCAAAGATAATAATTTTAATTTGAGGGTCTACTCTGTGTTCAGCAATATATAAAGATGAAGATAATAATTTTTTTTTTTTTTTGCTTTTTGAGACAGGGTCTCGCTTTGTAGTTCAGGCTGGCCCTGAGCTCACTATGGTGCCCAGGCAAGCTGCCGCGAACTCAGTAATCCTCCTGTCTCTGCCTCCCGAGTGCTGGGATTACAGGTGTGAGCCACCATGCCCAGCACTGTGGTATACGGTGTTGATTGTTGGTGGGCATGTCTCCACGGCCAGCATTATATGTGGTTACCGGGGATCGAACTCAGGACCTTGCACCTGCGAGGCAGGTGCCGGAACCACTGAGCTAACCCTCCGGCCCGAAGATAATAATTTTAAGCAAAGATGATAATTTTCATTTGAGGATCTACTCTGTGTTCAGCAATGTATAAAGATGTTATATGTATTATTTCAATTCAATTAAAGTTTACAACATCCCTGAGTTTTATCCTCCTTTTAAATAAAATCAAGTTCAAACAGAGAGGGGTTAAACACTCTGACCAAGGCCACTCTGGCAAATCAGGACTAAGCTCATAGCTGTCTGTCTGCAACACCTTTAATATTAACCACCTGCCACACTGGCTCCATGCACACAAAGAACTGTTCAAATGAACTGGATTGGGCCAGGAATGTAGCCTAGTGGCACAACGTCTGCCCGGCAAACTTCAGTCCCTGAGTTTGATACCTTGTATAAAAAACAAACTAAATCTCAGTTTTAATAGTACTAGATCACTCCAAAAGCTCTGCAGAATTATCCTCTGCCAAGAACACATTCCTAATCTCCTGCAATACCTAGAAATCTTGTCTGCCTCACAAATTACTCTATTTCTTCTGAGAGACAGCACAGAGACACTCTCTGTACACAGCTTCCCTAC
Source organism: Thryonomys swinderianus (assembly GCA_004025085.1). Classification (NCBI taxonomy): domain Eukaryota; kingdom Metazoa; phylum Chordata; class Mammalia; order Rodentia; family Thryonomyidae; genus Thryonomys; species Thryonomys swinderianus. The sequence goes on from PVIC010001881.1 coordinate 15,280, forward strand.
CATCCCAATCTAAGTTAGTCATTTATTATTCTCTACTAGTAGTTATTTACTTGTCTATTTCTACTACAAGACTATGAGCTCTCAGAAAGCAGAGATAGTTTAATGTCATGCTTTGCTAGTACCTTGGACAGGACCAAATACGAAGGGTATATTTTCAGTGTTGTTTATTGAATCGAAAGATAAATTAAACAGTGGATGGATGGATGGTTGAGTGGGTGGATGGGTTTCAAAGGGAAGTAATAGCAGCAAATATATGACTCTAATACTCATATGTAAAATGTTAGCTCAGGTAAAACCAAACTCATTAATGCGCAAACATTGGCATTCGAGTCCACTGTCTCTTACCTTTGCCATGTTCTCTAAATCTCTGCAGAATTTGTGTATTTCCTACCTTTCCTTTTCTCCCCTTCCCTTTCTTTTCCTTCTCTCTTACTTTTAAATACCTATTAGAACTGAATATGGAACTGAAGTCATTCATGCAATATTTTTAATTGTAATTTATGATTCAGGTATAAATAATGTTTCCTCATTCTCAATTTTACAATCCAGTGGATGGAACATATTTGTAATGTCTGAATATAAGACCCAAAATATAAACACCCACAATTCTCACCTCAAATTAACAATATACTGTAAATTGATTCTTTTTCTTATTTGGTGAGTCAGTAACCATCAACAGGAAAAAAAAAATTATCCAGCATTGTTCACCATCGTAATGGACATGATGTCAGCACCTGCTATGTGCCACTAAGTATGAGTGTGTGTGTGTAATAATAATCTTCTATCTTCATTTATAGTAAGACACTTGAGACTCAGAGAGATAAAGTAATTGCCGCAATCTTATCCAGTAAGGAAAAGAAACGGTAAGATTCAAATGCAAACCCATCCTTTGTCATATTGGTAGAAAGAAAAGGAAATACCCCCAGATGAAGAGAAAGAAGAGGAAATACCCCCAGATGGAGATCAAGACCTAAGATTAAGGAACTCTTTTTCAAGGAGTATGATCACTGGAGCACAGTTTCATAATCCTAGGTGCAGAGTTTGCACGCTGACACTTCCTATGATTCAGCTCTGCCATCCTGCTCAGCTCTTTACGAAATTAAACCACATTCTAGAAAAGGAAACAGTATCAGCCTGACAATAATTTCTGTTTAGAATCAGATAATATAAAACAAATGTGAAAGCCAGTGGAATGGCATAGATTTTATCTTGCCTCCTAGTCACAGAAAGGTTGAGTGTGAAAAACTTTGAATTCCAAATTGTAGACACAAAACTTTCTTTGCTGGTTCCGGAGGTTTCTCATATTGTTTCACAACCTACATGCCCCCACCCCCCTTCTCATGGCATCTGCTTCCTCTTCCTCCCCTGGCCTGTGCCACAAGTCTGGTGGCATGCAACAGGAGGGGTCTGGGGGGGCCAGGACCCCTTCCCTGCACAGCACCTCTCTAAAATGCTTACCACGACTCTGGGCTGCTCTGGCTGAGCAAAAGAGAGGAGGAAGCCAGGCAGGATGTGGGCCTTGCTGGGGTTCTGAGAATTGCTTCTTGGCCAGTTTTCTCTGGCTTGAACCATAGCAGTGGTCTGGGTAGAAAGTGTCAGAGAAGAAAGTGCAGCTGGTGTTTTGGGGAAGTCCTCAGAGTGAAAGCAGGAGAGGTCTTTGGGAGAGCTCAGGGTTGTCTGTCAAAGGCATCCAGCACAAAACCCTAGCTGCTGGCCACACATTAGGTAGTTTTTATAATCGGAATTTTCTTACATGCCTCATTAATCTGTCATATTTTGTACCTTATCTCTGAAAAATTACTTGTATTAGTAAAGGTCATTTTTCCCTAAGGCCAGTCTATACGCTCTGTTTTTCTGGGCTGCATTTTAACAAAGTTTTAGTTAGTATACTGTTGTGGTTGACAGGAGGCCATGGATGTAGATAGACCTGACTTCAATATTGTAGTCTACCAATTACTAGCTCTATAACCTTGATTAAGTAGCCATTTCTCTTTATGCCTTTTTTTCCTCCTTCAACTTCTCTGTGATAACTGCTTCCGCATCTATATTATTATTCTCTACTGCAATATAGACAACTGCCCCAAATACAACAACAGCAACAAAGACAGACTTTATCTACTCATCTAGTTTTCTCATTGTTGGAATATAATACCTACTTAAAGGAGGAAACATTTACAGTGCATAATTATCTAGCTCTAAAGTGGAGGCGCATGGCTGAAAAGAGTTGTCCATGGCATAGTGGCAGGAGTAAAGAGAATGAAGAGGAAATCAGAAAAAAAGATAAACTCTTTCAGGCCATAACCATAATGACTCACCTCTTTTGACAAGATCCCACCTCCTAACTGCAAGTCAGCTATAAGCCGCATAGTCCAATCACCTTCCAAAAGCCTCATCTCTAAGTACATGAAGTGTTTAGGGAAATTTTATATCAAAACCAGAATATTCTATCTCTGGCCCCAATAAGACTCACATATCTTTTTGTGCAAACTGCATTTAGTCCATCTCTCCAGTTGTCAAGGTCCTAACAGTTGTGTCAAGGTCCTAACAGTTGTGGCATTATTGAAAAGTCTAAATCCAAAGTCTTCTCTGATATTTAAGGCAAATTCTTAGCTATGAGCCCCTGTAAAGTTCAAAAGGAAAGTTAAACATTGCTGGCATATAAAGACCTGGGGTTAATAGCCCTGCTATAAAAAGGAAATATAAGGAGATAGAAAAGAATGGGACCAAAACAAGACTGCAACACAGCAAAGCAAACATTAAACCCTGTAGCTATATGTCCAGCACCCAGGAGAAGTTGTGGTTAGGCATGAACTCTAAACAGCGTAGGCAGCTGCACCCCTACAATGCTGTGGGTGGCTGTGGTCCTCATGGCTTTTCTTTGGGGTTGCCTTTGCTCACTGCTTGCAGGCTTTTTCAGACACTCTATATTCTTAGCTTTCTTTTTTAAAACTTTCTTGAATCTCGACTGACTCTTAGATTTATCTTCACTGCTTCATGTACTGCCCTTTCAGGGGCACATGGCCTGGCCCCTCAAGTCTTCTCAAATCTGGGTGGAAGTTTCTCCAGCCCCATGACTTTTGCATTTTGTGTATTTCTGTAATACAAGCAAAATGCAGATGATGTCAGGATCTGCCACCAGCTCAAGCAGTAGCCAGGCTCCCTTGAGTCCAGGCTGCAAAGGCTTCAGAATGACTGGATGGCTAACCACTGTGATTTAAACCCCAGAGCACTGATTCCCTAGGCTGCTATTTTCCTTTTCCAGCATGGTTCCCTAGAAGATACTTTAGATCTCAACCATAATACTATTTCCCCCTTCCTTCCAAAATCCTTGTGACTCTTTCTTATTTCTACCAATGAACCACCAGTGTTTGAGACTCAATTTAACACTGAAGTAGGACTGTTAAGTCCCAAGAGCTGGTATCTGAAGCCATTGTTTGCAGAGAATCCAGATTCATAGAAGGATACAAGTGAAGTGTGAGGCTCAAAATGATCATCCAAAAGGGCATCAACACACATTTTATGATTCCAGAAATAAAAAGAGCACCTGACGAGGTGAGAACAGAGGCAAAGAGCAAGATTATATGAAAGCAATAATGAAAATGTCAATCAGGCTTCTATCAGAACTCTAAAGCCAAGTGTAGCGTTACACACCCCTCTGAGAGACTGACAGAAGGGTTACAAGTTGGAATCCAGCCTTGGAAACTTAGCAACTTAGTAAAACTCTGTCTAAAAAATTTTAAAAATTAATGAAAAACTTAAAAAGAGCTGGAACTGCAGTTCAATGGAAAGGCCCTGATTTGATTGCTGGTACCAAACATTGAGGAAAGAAGGGAAGAAAGAATAGAAATGTGAGACACTGGAAAAAAACAGAGAAAGTCTTTAAAATTCTGCAGAGAACTTTAATTTACAATATTTGAATTAGCTGAGTTGTGGACAAACAAGGGGAACATGTAGGTATTTTCAGACTTTCTATTTCCCGTATACACCCTTTTTAAAGGAAGTTATTTGAGAAATCCTCCAACTAACCAAAAGAATAAAGCTCTAAAGAGGAAGATATAAAGGCCAAGAAAGAAGATCAAAACAGAAAAGCAACAGAGGAAAGTTCCAGAAAGCCAGCAGGACAAGACACAAAGACGATGACCAGTACAGATGGATCAACTATGCAGAGAGCTCCAGTAAAGATCTGGGACAAAGAAAAAAAATTAACTCTGATATATTTTATCATTTAGATGTTGACAAACTAAGTCCAAGGTGTAAATGTAGGCTCCCCCCGCTTCTGTAAATAGAGCTTGATTGGAACATAGCCATCACCAGTCATTTCCATATTGTCTGTAGCTGGGTTACATCATGTTCGTGACTGATTTCCCCTTGCAGGAGTGGAGCTGAGAAGTTACAACAGACTGTCTGGACTGCAAAGCCTAGAAATTGCTACTGTGTGATTCTTTACAGCATTTGTCAACCCCTGATTTAAAAGGGGGAAAAAAGTGCTGATCTGATGGAATAGATGAAAAAAGATAAGAATAGACTTAAAACAAAACACCACCAGCTAAGGGGTAAAGAAGAAATTGTTAACTCAAGAAATAAAAAAGCTTTCTGAGAAAAGAAATGATTGTAGTATGTACTGTTTGGACTTTGCAGTGAATAATAGTTGTATGATTATCAAAACATGAGTAGTGTGTGACTGTGAGATGTATATAAATTGTACCAATAAAGAATTCAATTTAAAAAATTAAAAAAAAAACATGAGTAGTGGGCTGGAGATTTAGCTCAGTGGTTCCAGCGCCTGCCTCGCAAGTGCAAGGCCTTGAGTTCAATCCCCATAACCACATACAATGCTGGGTGTGGTGACTCACGCCCACCAGCCAGCCATCAATACCACATACCACAGTGCTGGGTGTGGTGGCTCACGCCTGTAATCCCAGCACTCGGGAGGCAGAGGCAGGAGGATTGCTGAGTTCAAGGCTTGCCTGGGCTACATAGTGAGCTCAGGGCCAGCCTGAATACAAAGAGAGACCCTGTCTCAAAAAAAATAGGGACCAAGAATTAGCTTCATGCTACCTCCAAGAAGAAAACAGACCTCAGAGAGGAAAATGATTTTCCCAAGCACTGTCACACAGCAATCTGATGACAGAATTGGGGTCACAACGTGAGATGCCCCATTTTGAGTGGGGGTAACTCTCATCAGACTGCAGAAAAGAAGCTGTTACATACCAGATCTTGACAGTGAAATTCCAACAGGTCGGTTTTTTTCTTTACTTTCTTCTATCAGGAGAACATTTTGTTCTCCATAGCAATTAAATGTTTGAGAAAATATGTTCTAATTACATTTTACAATTCATGCCCCTGGGTATGAAGATGTAATTATTCTTGTGAAATAGAACTTTAGGCTCTACATACTAATTCTTACTTCCCTCTAAAGCAGCAGGAGGTTCCTATATCATCACTGCTGGCATTTTTGTATCAAAATCACTAGGATTAAATACAAATTATTTTTATTGTACTGGGAGGAGGCAGCACTGAATTAGTAATGTTCCCTAAGCATTAACATAGGCAGTGTTCGCAATCATTTCAGTCCCAAAAATTCTTAGCCTTCTAAAAACTGAGGCCCCAAAGAACTTGTATATAAGTGTTTTCCCTATAAATATCATTAGAAATAAAAACTGAGGTGTTTTAACATTTTTACTTACTAGTTTATTCTAAAATAATAAGCCCATTATAATTTGCATAAGTGAATATTTTACGAAGAAATAATGATAATTTTAATGGTATTTTTATAAATCTCTTTTAATGTCTGACTTAATACGAGACAATGAAATTTTCACATTTGTTTTTCTTCCATCTACTGCAGGTAACACATACTCCGAAGCCTTTGAAAACTCCGCCTTGTGTGCATGAGTGAATGCCCAAGAATGTTTTTGTTATTGTTATGAAAGTAGTTTTGACCTCATAATCATTGCAAAAGGTTCTGAGGTCCTCAGGGTTTCCTAGATACACTGCTTACTTACAGGAATATGGCAAAATTGCATAAAGAATGATAAGTTTGAGTCATTTATATTCAAATGGATATACCTTCAGGACATACTCATAAGTGAAATAAATAGGTCGCAGATCTGTAAATATCGTATCTTTTTTCTGGTATGAGAAACTGAAAATGTAAATGAGCTCTAGAATATATGGTATATAGGTATATACTGTGAAATAGAAAATATGCAAAGTGGAATGCAGTGTAGGGGTAAGTAACAAGGGGAAGAAAAGATGCGATGGTAATTAAAAAAGGGAAACAAAGCTTATATATATAGGGGCAGGCGTATAGGGTGGATGGGGGAATGGGAAAAAATAAGAATTAAGGGCTGGAGATTTAGCTCAGTGGTTCCGGCTCCTGCCTCACAAGTGTAAAGTCCTGAGTTCAATCCCCGGTAACCACGTACAATGCTGGGCGTGGAGACTCACGCCCACCAGCAATCAATACCACATACCACAGTGCTGGGCGTGGTGGCTCACGCCTGTAACCCCAGCACTCAGGAGGCAGAGACAGGAGGACTGCTGAGTTCAAGGCTTGCCTGAGCTACATAGTGAGCTCAGGACCAGCCTGAACTACAAAAAATAATAAGAATAAGAATAAGAATTAAATTGTGTTATATACTGGTACAAATTCTCAATATTGTGTGTAATCATGATGTGCATATATAATGTACCAATAAAGATTCAAATTTTAAAAATAAAAATTAAAAAAAAGAATATGGCAAAATTCACTGACTTATTTAAACATTTTGGTTTCACCTGAGTGCTGTCTACTTACTTCTTCCAACCAGCCAGGGAGAAGATGATAGGCTTATATATACTTGTACACAAAGAAGTGGCCATTAGTCACTTAGTCATTAGTGAAGTGGACTTAGGGTCTGGGAAACTCTTGGTGTGACATCCAGCGGCCAAAGCGATGTCACTCAAAGGCCTTTACACGTCTCTTAGTAGTTCAGTCTTCCTGGAGTATTCCTTGCATGTTACAAACAGTTCATGTGGACTCAGCATGAAATAGTTTATCTTACTTCCATTTAATTTATAGTGTAGGTTCCTATTTAAGATACAGGATCTTTTATTCCAGTGGTTCTTATTGCTCATTTGTACCACTTTTGGAGGAGACAGTGCCCTAAAACTGCCACCCACTAAGCTAAGTCATAATCAGCTCAGCGAATACCAGTTCTCACTCTTCTGAGTGCTGCAGCCAAGGAGAAAGAAGGGTTATAGGAAGAGACAGCATCAGCATGGGTTGTGCAGTAAGATAGAAATGGATTCCAGTCAAGCCAGCTACTAACTAAATGTATGGCTTGGGCAAGTTGTGGGACTCTGTGAACCTCACCAACCTTGTTGGTGAAACAAGACAATCATGCCAGTCTCCCAGCAGTGCTGAGCTGGTCCTGTAAGAAAATGCATGGAAAGTGCCTAGCACTGTGCCTGGGATGCCGTGAGAGCTGTACAGACAGTAGCTTTGGTAAAGTTGATGCATGGGCATAGCAAAGTCCAGAATCACAGCCAGAAAATGAGGCATTTGTCTAAGTCACTTTCTTGTCACTAGGAAAAATACCCCACACCACAACTTAAAGGGGAAGAGGTTAATTTTCTTTCACAGTTTTAGCAGATTGAGTCCTTGGTTGGCCATGTCCAAGGCAGAAACAGCATGGTAAAGGGTCTGGGAGGAGGAAAGCCGTTCACATCCTGGTAGCCAAGAAGCAGAGAGAAAGAAGAGGAGAGCCAGAGAGGGAAATGGACCCCCCCAGGTCACAGCCCCAGGGACTCACCTCTAACTCCATCCTGCTTCCTAAAAGGAAGTCAGCCATGAAATCACTGAGGAGCACAGCACCTCATAATCCAACCACTTTCACAACACAGGAGGAGGCTCTGGGGGATACCTCTGATCTAAACCCTAGCAGTGTTCCACTGACAAGAGCTATCTCTTAGATTCTCAATTCTGTAAAGTCCTTCTGGGCTCAGAACTTCCCTAAATGTTGTTCCCTCTGCCTGGAAGGGCCAGAAGTCCTCTGCTCTGAGAGTCACCCACTTATCTTAGGAGCTCATAAAAGCTCATCTCCTTTGAGAAGACTTCCTAGACCACCCAGACCAGCCACCCCCATCCCTACTATACATGTGAAGAGGACTGAGTGATTCTTCATAATATTAGCCATTGATGAAGTTATTGTATCATCCATTGATGCTACCCCCAGCTTGCAAAGGAAAAAATATGATCATAAAAAGCCCTTGAGGCTGTCACTATACTTTATGCCAAGTGAACTGATTAAAAGTATAGCTAAACATTCCCAACTATAGAATTTTCAAAGAAGCAAGTGTCTCAAATCTTCTAAAACAGCTGCTATTTGTTGATATGTTCATCTGGGCCAAACACTGTGTGTGTATGACCTATCTAATTCCCCAGCACCTCAAACCTGCAGTTGGAATACCGGAGTCAGAGAAGGGACAAAAAACCACATAAGGTCAAAATCATCAAAGATCAGAGCCAAAATTTAAAACCAGGTCTTTGGACTCTGAACATCCATTCTCTTTTCACTGTCAAGAATCTCTAGTAACAACTTTCTATAATACTGTTCCATTATTTTTCCTCTTGCCTGGCTTTGTGCTGGGCACTGTAGAAAGATTTCTTCACTCAATCCATGCAAAAATCCTGTGAGGAGGCTACCATTAATAACTGTTTTATAGATGGGGTATCTGAATGCTGAGAGGTTAAAAAGACAGTTGCAAGATCTAACAACTAACGATGACCACAGCATACATTTTTAATCCATAAAAGAAATATCAAAGAGAAAAGTATTGGTCCTCTGACATTATCATTACAAAGACAAAAGTATGTCTCCTGACTTTTATACTTAGCATCTCGTTTCTAATGCATCCTTTCTTTGCTCACAATCCCCACAGGTACATGGTATTCTACGGGAGGGAGGAGATGAGGTGCCTCCATCTCTGGTTGCTCCTAGCTCTGTCCTGCTGGTTCTTCCTTACTGTTCTGTGCTTATGACAGGCTTCGCCCCTGTCACTTCCCCTCCGTGATCAGCCCCTGCTTCTCCCATCCTGGAACCCCACAGAATCCATGGCATGGAACAGAGGTAAATAATAGCACATTTTCCACCACAGCCAACATTTCCAAGATAAGGCTAGCTCTGTTAAGTGAATGAAACCCTCGAGAGAGAACTGAATTCCTATGGTGCCTTGGACAGTGGCTTTCTAACCACTGGCCCCACTTTCTTTCCTTGCCTCTGCCCAGCCCTGTCTTCCTACATAGTTTCCAAAGGCATCTCCAAACCTACACCCTTCTCAGAAACGCCCCATGTGCTATCATCGCTCCCAGCATGAAGTCCCAATTCCCTGTCCTGGAATTTACACTTCTGTGATCTGATCCCCCTGCACCCACTGCCACCTTCCCTTTTTTTCTCTCTTCCCCACTACCTCCTACCTCTAAATTCTATGTGATCCATTGCAAGGCCTCTTTCTTCCTTTTATTTCTTTCTTTTTTTTTTTTCCCCAGTACTGAGGGTTGAACCAAGGGCCTCACACAGAGCTGCATCTTCAGCGCTTTTTATTTCTTTTCTTGACACAGGGTCTCACTAAGTCCTTTAATTGACCACTCTAGTGCTGATCTTACAATCTTCCTGCCTCAGCCTTCCAGAGTGCTTAGATTATAGATATGCACCACTGTACCCAGGAACAACCTTTCTGCTAAAGGGCATGATGGATTTATTTATACTTTAACTCATCAGTCCACAGAAGAGTTAACTGAATAGCATGGTCTAAAAAACTCTCTTTCTCTGGAATGCCTTTCTGCTGTCCAGCTCTAACTGCCTGCTTGGCATGGTTGGACTTGTACTCCACCTAAAGTTACTTATCTTTGAGGACAAGAGGTCTGTAAGCCAGAATTCCTGTGCAGGTAGCTGAAACTTGCTGGATAAAAGTTGGTGGCAGAGTAACCATCACACGTTCTCCACTTTCATCATAATTCCATTTATATGGTGAGTTGCATTCCCTAAAGGTCCCTGAGGAGGAGCAGAAAAAAACATAAAAGGAACAAAAACAAGCAACACCCAACCCAGAAAATCTCCACCCAGAGAAGACATGCATGTGCCTCTCTTTCATCCGTCTACCTGTCCTTCTTTCACACTACAGTTTCCCAACCCCTAGAGGGCTGAGACATTGATTTGTGAGTTTGACTTTCACTTCTCCTTCTGTTGGCCAAAAATAAAAGGCTCCTTCAGTGATCAGTAGGTCCTCGGTCTCCTGTTGGTTCTACAGTTCTGAGAGGGATAAAGGATCTAGCTTGGGGAAGAAACTGGCAACACTTCCATGACCAATCTGAGATCTCCCAGCTGTTAAGGCTCCAGTCAAGTGCTCCACCTCCTGCAGGCTTCCCTGTTCATCTTGACCGGAGCCACTTCACGTGCCACTGGCCTCTCACCTCAGAATAGCATTCTGCGTGCCACATCTGGATGGTTCCAGAAGGCTGTATGGCACAAGGGTTGTGCTCATATGTCCCTTTACCTGCCTCCCACTCCCTCATTCTCTGTAGTGTTCCAACATACATTCCAGTGTCAGTTAGTGACCCTGAGAAAATCAACAGATTAATGGATCGAATCAGATCATGGTGTACACTCCTTCAATGGCTTTGACTGCACTCAGATTAAATGTGAACTCCCCAACAGCTTCTATTGTCCCCATACTTAATTTTCCAGCATCCCCCAGCATTGTCTCCTCCTTGTCCCTACATACACCTCTGTCCCCCAGATGTTCCTTAAATAGGCAAAATTCTGTCTGGCCTCAGAGCCTTCATATATGTTAGTCCTTATTTCTAAAACCTATTTCCTCCCATTAATTTCCTAGCCCCATCTTTTGACATGTTGAGTTGTCACACCCTCAAAGAGATCTTCTGGAATATATACATCCATCAGGGAAGTGGCAGGAAACAGGTGTCATATGCCAAATAGAAAATATTCATAATGGAGCTATGAACAAAGTATAGGCCAGGCTTGAAGACCCCAAAAATAGCAAAGCAGTATTCCATAGCCACCAGTAGCGGGGGGCAGCTGGTAGCATGAGGACAGGGAACATGTCCTAAAGCTAGAGAGGGTTAAGTATAGGAAGAGGGTGACCTTAAGGAATTGAGGTCCTTCGGTAAAGTACCACATAAAGCAGGAAGACTGGTAAGAAAAGAGCAGGGAAGAACACCTAGCCTAGTTCTCCTCCCCATCCTAATGACCATTCCCCAGCAGAGAGCACAGGAACATTTTAAGGCAACTCATGCAGACCAGCTTCCCAGGACCGGGGGGCACAGGGGGCGGAGGGATTGCCAGGCAAGCCAAGCTATCCAGCACACACCCATCCTCAAAAGAGCCTTGTTATTCTGTTTCTACCAGTTTACTTTTTTTCTTTTTAGTACTCAATAAAAATTTTACTCCTATATTTATCTTTTGCTTAATATCTATATAATCTTCAGAGTGTCATTTCCATTGCCAAGAAGACACGAGCTTTGTTTTGTGAAATATGAAAGCACTCACAGAATCTAGCATAAAGTAGATATTGAACAGATACCTACTAGTAAATAGAAATGTATATATATCTCAAAGACATTGTTGGGTGTTGTTATTATGTGTGTGATACCTATAATTACACATCTCCAAGGAAAAGAATCTTCTCTGCAGAAGTAAGAGACGCCAGGACATTTCACATCTACAGCAATTCAATGAAACAAAATGCTATCTAGTGCAGAGACTCCAACTATAACTTCATAAAGAGCAGATCAGCCCTATGAGTGGGTGACAGCTGTAATCTGAGGCAGAAGACTTCAAGTTCAAGCCCAGCCCAGGCAACTTAGCAACTTAGTGAGATCCTGTCTCTAACTAAAAAATTTATAAATAGACTGAGAATGTAATTCAGTGAAAAAGCCCTGGGTTCAATTTCAATATTGCCAAAAAATGTTTTTGAAAGAAAGAGACAATCTCTTCTATTAACCTCATATGGAGATTAGGTAAGGTACCACTGAATTATACAAAATTATTATCTTTCCCAATCCACATGGAAAATTTATATAGAACAAAGTGGAAATATTCTGGCTTCTATTCTCTACACCTTCATAACTTCCCACATTCAATTTTATCTTCAAAAAAATACTATCAAACCTCAAATCTCTTCTTCCAGGTCTTGGAGTTTAACATATCATTACTCTGATGCTAACACTGTGAAGCATTTAGATACAAACTTATAAATCAAAGTCTCGATAATTTCATATTACATGATAAGGGTATTTTATAGTCAGCTAAATGTTACACCCAAACACAAACTGCCTTTTTCCCTCTCTCTGAATGCACTTACACTATGGTGGGAAGCAAATCTTTTTCCCTTTAGCATTTTACACATATGACTCCAAATACTTTCCCTTTGTTCCTCAGATGAGTCATTTGCCCCACTCTTTCTAACCACAAGGCTTTTGTATTTCCTTCTGTCCACTAGAAAATGCAGCTCTCTTGTCTCCAACTATACAAAAGGGAGGAGGAGCTGGCTCACGCCTATAATCCCAGCACTCGGGAGGCAGAGGCAGGAGGATTGCTGAGTTCAGGGCTTGCCTGGGCTACATAGTGAGCTCAGGGCCAGCCTGAACTACAAAGCGAGACCCTGTCTCAAAAACGAAAAAAAAAAAAAAGGGAGGAGGAGAAGATAATATTAATAACTAGGCCATAGATGAGTTGTGAGAAATAATTGAGATAATACATGTAAAGCACACAACACAGAGTTTGGCTTATAGTAAGGTCTGAATAAGTTCCAAATCACCACCAACAACAACATCATCATTGTCATTGTCAGTTATTAACTTACTACTCAATTATCCTCTCATCAAATATAACTTGCTTCAGGAAGTTTGTTTTGTTTTGTTTTGTTTTTCTTTTTGAGACAGGTTCTTACTTTGTAGTTCAGGCTGGCTCTGAGCTCACCATGTAGTCCAGGCAAGCCTCAAACTCAGCAATCCTCCTGACTCTGCCTCCCGAGTGCTGGGATGACAGGCGTGAGCCACCACGCCCGGCTACTTCAGGAAGTTTTTGTGGTCCCCCAATTGAATTAGTGTCCCTGCCACACCCTTTCATATTACATAATATCTTTTCATTATAACAGGATTAGAATTCATAATCAGATATTATTCAGAAAGGCACAAAAATGATGCAAATTCCCCAAAATAAAAATATCTATCAAGATCTGTGTATCAGTTACTTTTGCTACGGATGATCCTAAAGACGGATGGCCCCGAATTTTGCCCCCTACCTACCCAGAAGCTGGACTTAACGTTCTATTACATCCCACATATACACACAGCCCGAAACACAAAGGTAACCTACATTGTTTTCACTAAACAGTTTATTTGAAGAAAATAAAATAGAGCCTATCTAAGGTGAACCATTATGGTCTTGCTAGGATAGTTCCCCTTTATTCCTAGCTTCCCACTGTAATTAAATGCAATTATCTTAAAACCTTTCTTTGCTTTTTAGGCATTCAAGTTAAACAATTTGTAAGGTTAGGCTCATTGCATCACCACAACATCTAACAAATCTTACCAGATATCTCTGTCTATGCCCTGTTCTCCCTCTACCTTGAGTCTCTACTCCTCTCACAAGTGTTCCTGGGACCCCTTTACTGGATCCTGTATCTCCAACTAACTAGTGAACTGAGGAGTTACTCACAGAAGCACCCAACTCTCAAGTTCCTATCATATTCCTTTACTTCAAACTCCTACATGGCTCTTTTCCAACTATAAGGGAGATGGGTGATTGTAGACTTCCTGTTAGACTTGTATGCTCAGGAACAAAATAAAACATTAGGGAATAGAAGCAAAGTTTTTTTTTAAATGCCTTCTTTTTCTCTATGAGAAAATATCTATGGTTATAGATATCTTGTAGCACAATCCTGTGGACGCTATTTTATGATAAATATAGGACACTGTTAATTGGGAAAATGACCTCTGATTGCTAAACTGTGAATCAACTATAAATATTTAGTAAGAAGAATATATCTAGGTTTCTTACAGGTTGGGGCTGGAAGGTTTTATAACATACAGTGATTCCTATGGATCTTGGAGCTTTTACACAAGGGTGTCCCCTATACAGAGCTATGTTGCCTCATTACAACACAACATCTGTTGAGAAGAGGAAGAAGAAGGAGAAGACCAGACCTAAGGCTTATAGGAGACCCTTAGGGAAGAGATTTCCTCAACGCTGCACTTATGACCTGATGTATTCACTCTGATGCACCCTACTAGGTGGAACAAATCACAATGTTCAAATTTGATTATCTCTCCTTCTTATGCAAAATATGGGCCTTGGAGAAGTAGAATTCTAGAACTTTTTAGAAGTGCAGTCATCCCCACCTGAAATGTTACAATTAAAATCAACGTTTTAACAAGCTCTGCATAATGGATTGGTTCTCGGCCCCACAGCAGCCCAGACAATTTCTCCAGTATTTCAAATATATTCACTTTTATGCTTTATTTCCCTGCAAACCCCACAAAAGTTCATCAAACTCTTCCCATCAAAGCAAGGGAAGAGAAAGGAAGCATAGAACCACTTGGTTTGGGGAGGCGGAGATTCTCCTGGTTCACCGAAGCTAAGGAAAGCCAGGGTGGCTCGGCTCAGCTTGGACTTTGTAGCAGACATGCACAGAAACCAGAGATCGGACTTCATTAAAGGAGTCAAGGCCAAGGCAGCCTTTCCCAGCGTCCCTAGGGTCCAGCTCCTTAAGCCGAAAGGAATCATCTTCTACAGTGTGGGCAAACTGCCAGGCTGAGTCCTAGAGGTGATAGCTCCTTTTCTCTCAGTTCCCCTTGAGGCATGCAACTTGTCCAGTCAGGCATCAGCCATACTACATTTGCTGAATGGAAGGACAGGAGGGACTACCCCTAAAAATCTTTATAGAGACAGAAGAAAGAGGTATGCAGGACTAGGTCAGCCACTGGTGAGCTGATTTCAGCTGGAGAAATGTAACTTTATCTCTTAATTTTTCTGCATTCCCCAGAAAAATGTAACGAAAGGTACTAAGACAAGGAAACAGTAGAATTTCCTATGACACATAGGAAACTACATATGCTTAAAAAGAAAACAGCCGTATAACAGACTTAATATGACTGCAAGACACCAATAACTTTTCCTCTTTTCTTTATAAAAAGTAATATATAGTCATTATAAATAATTTGGGACAAATAAAAATATAATATAACATAAAATATAAAGGAGATAAGTATTTCTGTAAAATTGCAGCAACAAATTTAACAGGGAATATAAGAATCTAGAAGAAAAAAAATCAATAGACTAAACAAAGAGGGCAACACCCTGGATGCACAGAAGGAAGGAGAGAAGTAAAGGGGAACAGATGTCTTGGGTGATTTGATAGGTGTTGTCTAAATATATTGTCCAGGGGTTTGTCTCCATAGGTTGGTATCTAACCCTTCCAGTCAACGGAAGAAAGACAACAAATGTAAACCAAGAGAGTATTCACTACCAGGAAATGCCCTAAAGTGTTTTCAACACACATTCCTCATCTTTTTAATCATCTCCAGAGTTAAAATAACTGTTGTCATATTACCTGTGAAAACAACTGGAACTCAAGTGACTAAGGAGATCTCCCAGTGTTACACTCACCTATCCTATTGCAGGTGCTCACTAAATGTCTGTTTGGGAACAGAAGGCGTCTTAACTTTATACCCAGCTACAGGACTGAATTTTGTTATTAAATCAAGAAATCTTTTGTTGAAATTTTTGAGGTCTTCCCTGTAGAGTATCATGTCATTTATAGATAATGATAGTTTAACCTCTTTTGCTCTCTTTATTGTTTTATTTTTTTTCTCTTGTCTAATGACTCTGGCGAGTGTTTCCAGAACTATACTGAATAGGAACTATGATAGTTGATATACTTGTCTTGTTCCTGACTTTAGTGAGACCATTTAATATGGTGTTGGCTGTCAATTTATCATAGATAGCTTTTAGCAGATTGAGATGAAGATTCATCTATTCCCATTTTCTGTAGGGTTTTTATCAGGAACGTGTGTTAGACTTTGTCAAGTGCTTTTTCTGTGTCTATTGGGATGATCACATGATTTTTGTCTGTGGCTCTCTTGACATGATTACATGTATTGATTTGCCTGTGTTTAATTATCCTTGTACCCCTGGAATGAATACCACTTGGTTGAGGTTTATAATCTTGATGATTTGCTGTATGCTGTTTGCCATTATCTTGTTAATGATTTTTTATTTTTAATTTGACTATTTATTGGCACATTATATATACACATCACAATCACTCTCAACATTGAGAATTTGTACCAGTATATGACATGACTTAATTCTCATTTTCTCCCTTTCCCCTACCCACCCTACAATGCCCCATATACATAAGCTTTGTTTCCTTTTTTTTACTATCACATTTTTTCTTTTCTCTCATTACTTAGCAATAAACCTCATTTTCCTTTGAATATTTATTATTTCACAATATTTATCATGCATTCTACAACTCATTTACATCCTCAGTTTCTCATACCAGAGTAAAGTTATGATATTTACACATCTAATCCACTATTTCACTTATGAGTATGACCTTAAGGTACGTCCATTTGAGTATAATTCAAAATTATCAATTTTTATGGCAGAGTAATACTCCATTTTACATTAAAAAAACCCCACATCTTCTTTATCCAGTCTAGAGTTGATGGGCATTTGGGTTGTTTCCAGGATTTAGCTATCACAAACTGAGCTGCTATGAACATGGGTTCACATATGTCACTGTGATATGAATCTTGTAATTCCTTCATGTATATTCCCAGCAGGGGAATAGGAGGGTCAATTGAGACCTCTAATCCTAGTTTTTAAAGGAAATTCCACGCTGATCTCTACAGTGGTTGTTATTAATGATTTTTGTGTCTATGTTCATTAGGGAGATTAGCCTGTAGTTTTCTTTTTCAGTTGGATCCCTCTCTGGTTGTGGTATCAGGACAATACATGCTTCCAGGGATGACTTTTGGGAGTAAAGCTTTCCTTTCAATTGCATTAAAGAATTTTAGGACTAGTGGCATTAGATTTTCTCTAAGTTTCTTGCAGAATTCAGTGGTGTATCTAAAAGGATGTAAGGTTTCCTTTGTTGGTAGGTTTTTAATTATATCTTTAGTCATTTATTTATATTGGATTATTTAGCATTTTTATACCAGCTTCGATAATTCATATGCATCTAGGAATTTGTCCATTTCTTCTGTGTTTTCCACCTTATAAACAGACCTTCTTGAAGTAGGTATTGATGATCTTCTGGACTTCTGCAGAATCCATTGTGATTTCACTCTCTTCATTCCTCGTTGCATGGATTTGAGTCTTTTTTTCTTTTTTTGGATTAGGTTGGCTAAGATTTGTCACCTATGTTTAATCTTTCAAAGAACTAACTCTTTGATTCATTGATTATTTGTATTGTTTTCTCAGTTTCCTCCATCATATGAGCTTTGGGCTTGATTTGTTTTCTGTTTATGTTTTTTTTTTTATAAAAGTTTGAGGCTCAACATTAGGTTGTTTATTTGAGCTCTCTGTTTTTCCTAATGTGAGAGTTCATTACTATAAATTTTCCTCATAGGACTATTTTCGCTGCCTCCCATAAATTTCAGTATGTATTATCAGTATCATTTAAATCTATAAACTGCCTAATTTTTTCATTAATTCCATATGGGATCCATTCATTGTTCAGGAGAATTTTTTTTTAAATTTCCATGTGTCTATATATGTTTTATCTTTTCTTTTGTAGTTTCTTTCTAATTTCATTGCATTATGATCTGATAATATACATGGGATAATTTCATTTCATTTACATTTATTGAAGCATGTTCTAGCTAGTGCATGGTCTATTTTGGAGAAAAACCCATGTGCAGCTGAGAAAAATATATATTCTGATGTTGTAGAGTAGAACACTGTAGACATTTGTTGAGTCCGTTTGTTCACAATTTTATTTTAGTTCTGATATTTCTTTGTTGATATTTGTCTATTTGATCAGTATACTTGTTACAATGTGTTTGAAAGTACCTCAATACAGTTGTATTAGTGCTTATTTTATTTTTCATGTCCATTAATATTTGTTTTTACTTAGATGGGTGCAGCAGTACTTGGTGCATATTTATTTATGATTGTTATCTCTTCCTTTTGGAGTTTTCCTTTTACAAGTATGCAGTGACCTTCTTTGTCTCTGTTGAACACACTTGGCTTGAAGTTCACTTTGTCTGCAAATAGAATAGTTACTCCTGTTTTTAATCTAGGACACTGTCAACTGAAGTACTGTTTTCCATCCTTGGACTAAATCTATGAATTCTCTTTGAGTTAAGTGCATTTCCTATATGCAGCAAATTGCCGAATGCTGCTTCTTGATCCATTCTGCCAATCTGTGTATTTGATTAATTAATTGAAGCCATTTAGATTTATACTTATTGGGTTAGCCTTGTCATATTGTTTTCCTGCTGTTGGTTTCCTGTCTCTCCTTTCTGTTTAATTGCTTGCCTTGCTTGCTGACATTTTGTTAGTGTTCTTGGAATTGTAGTCTTCATTATCTCTTTCTAAAATGTCCTTCAGAGCACCTTATGGAACTGATTTGGTGGTCATGAATTTCTTTAGTTGTTCTTGTTATGTATCTTATTTCTTCATTGATTTTGAAAGATAGTTTTGCAGAGGACTTGAAACACTTCCCTCCAAGCTCCCTTTTCCTGAGGTGTTTGTGTTAAGAATTCTGCTGTGATTCTGATAGGCTATCCTTTATAGGTGACTACTTTATTTTCTCTATGAGCTTTTAATATTCTGTTCTTGTGCTGGGTTTCTAGAATCTTGATTATTCCTTTCCTTAGTGCAGATTTAATTTGTCATGGCTAATTGAACTTTTTTATGCCGCACTTATGTCAAATTCTTTCTCCATGTTTGGGAAGTTTTCTGGAATTACTTTTGTGAGCAGGTTTTTATGGTATTTGCATTGTTCTCTTCCTTTTCATTGACTCCAGCCAATCTTTTGTTGTTCTTCTTTTCATGTCTTGCAGCTATTGGATTAATTTTTTCATTTGTAACTTGCTATTTTTAAGAAACCTCTTTTCACATTTGCTAACTGAAATCCTGTCTTCTAGATTTGACACTCTGTTTTCATCCAGATTCAGATGATTAAATATATTTTCAGTGAAGTTTTTTTTATTTCCTGACAATGTATTTGAATCTATTTAATGGATTCTATTTCTTTCCATTCATGGTTTCTATCATTCTCCTAAGATCCTCTCTTTTTTTAATGTGTCTATTCACTGTTCATTGAGCAAGTCCTTCCTTTTGATCACCATATCTTTTTTAACCTGAGAAATTATGTCTGATGTGATTTGCTCTATAGCCTCATGCATCTGAATTTATTTTTTTACTTCTGGTGCTATCATTTCATAAAATTCAGGTGGGTGACTTCTGATTTCTTCTATTTTGCTATACCCTAAACTTGTCTTGGGTGGACTACAACTCTGGGACTACATTTGCTTCTTTATCCTGTCTTTTTCTACTTTTCTATTTTAATTTATTTTCTGATGGTTTTTGTTTGTTTGTTTTTTGTTTGTTTGTTTTGGTACTAGTGATCAAACTCGGGCCCTTGTGCATCCAAGGTTGGCACAGTACCACTTGAGCTAAATCCCCAGCCCCTTCATTTTCTGTTTTGATGCTTGTAAATTTCTTATAGTGATGCTTCATCACTATTGTTGAGGGTTCCCTAGGAAATGTCTATTCTTCAGAGAATTCTTGCAGGTGGCTTATGGTCTTTGTATCTATCCCAAGAATATACTTTCCCAGTTTATTAGAGATGAAATGTTGCTGTTTGACTCAGCACACAGTCTTTTGGTAATGGATTGCTGTGATAATTGTAACTCAACACAATCACCATGTCATATAACAGATAACAACTGACTATAACAAGTGTAGGGTCCTGGTTAAAGTAGTATAATTAACAATAGCAATAGCATCAATCTTTGTCCAGAAACTGACAAAGTATGGCATCTATTTATTTTGTAACTTTAACCATGGGAGCAAGATCTGCATTTATATATACAAAAGCCAACATAAACCAGGAATTACATGCAATGAATTTCCTTTTAGTCAACTTATTGTACCTTGTAGAGGAGGGAATTTAAAAGGGAGATAGATGATAAAACAGAGATAAATGAAGAAGACTATGTAGAAACGAGTTTGGAGGACAAAGAATCACCACCTAAGCATTAAGAAATAGGAGAAGACAGGAGAAAAATAATAAAGGAGAAAGCAAAAAAAAATATTGAAGCAAACCAGAAGGACTGGAGACAATGTTCACGCACATGAAAATATCACAAAATCAAGACAGTTAAGAAAATAGAGTAGTTGATTGTTAATACCAATAACCTCTCATTTACCTGAGTATAGTATGGTAAAAATAATAGTTAATAATAGTAATGTTGAAACTGTAGCTTGTGTGAGAAAGTATTTAGTTGCAGCTTCTGTTGATCATGGGTGAATAAAATTAAACAATTGAATAAAATTAAATAAGCAATAAAAATGTAAGCCCAAACAACAAAAAAAGACAGATAAATGAAAATAAAATAGAGAAAGAGAAAAGAAATTTTTAAACAAAAAACAAAATAATTCCTCTGGTACCCAAAGTCTTTGGCAGTGTCCAAGTCAGATCCCAAATCTCTATCACCAAGACTGTACTAGGATGAGTGCTGGGTGTTAGAGGCTTGGGCTTGGCCTCTGAGTATGGAGACTGGGACCAGTCTTCTGTCTGGTGGCTTTCTGGATGCCCCTTGGTGGCCTACCCATGTCTCCTTACCCTGATTGTCTCTGTGTAGCTCTCCTTGTTACTATGGTGTGCTCAGCCAGAGACAGCTGGAGGCTGCTCCCATCTCCCTCCCAGATGTTCCTCAGTCTCCTCTGATCTACCTCTTTGGCTCCTCTCACAGCACTTAGCCACAGGGCAAGGGGGGTGCTGACTTCTCACTCATTGCCCATTGGTGGCCCAAAACTGCTTGAATCCTGCCCGCATGACTTTTATCCTTCTCTTGAGCCATTGGTCACAGGCTAGAGGGGCTGTACTCTTCAACTTACTATCCTTGTAGTCTCTAGAGGTTCCAAGTAGCTACTATGGTAAATGACCAAACAAACAAATAAAAAAAAAAACTGGTAGCTAGTCAGGGAAGGAGAGGCTTCCTGATCACTCATCCTTGTGTATGCTGGCAGAATTTGTTGGCAGGCTAGAGCTTCCATTTTCCAGAAAGCAAATGGGATGAGGGGGTTTATGTCACAGATCTCTCCTGTGTGGCTTGAGTTTGCTATACTTTTGCAGTTTTTTGGGAAACATTCCAGAATGGCACTTCCTGTTCTGTGCACCACGCACAGAACCGCTCTCAACCCTGTGGACTGTATTATTATTTTTATGAAGACCTATGCTTATGTTTTGTTTGGTCTACAAGTCTCTTATTTCAGGTTAATTCCTCCTTTTCTTCCAATTATCCAGGTTTTCTGGTTGATTTTCTCAGAGTAATTCTAACATGGCTCCACCTCTATTCGACCATGTTGAAAAGCCTCCTCCAACACCCTTTGGGCCCCTCACACTGCTTATCTCCTCTCTGGCCTCCCTGGCCATGAATACCAAGATGTTTTCTCACTGCCAATCCTGTCTTGAAAGACTGCTGTAAACAAGACAAAGTCAAAACTTTTTTTTTTGTTCTTCTTCCTAGTAAAAATAACCTTTATAAAAAATGAAGTGATTCTTCTGTTACGGTTCATCTGTTCCTTCACACCTAGTAATATGTGCCATTGTACAGCTAGCATACCAGTCCAATCAGAAATAGTTTCCTCAGTTGTTCTTACCATCCAGGGAGACTTTGGTTTTGTACCTCATAGCTAAGACAGTCATGCTAACAATTTCCTAGAAGTTGAAAAACAAAATAGCCCACTTTAAAGAGAAAATAAAGTCACTTCCTGATTTTGCTTGCATCAGAAAACAATGCTTTAGTGCACAACCTCTTTCAGCGCTTGCTCGTTCTCTAGTAAAGACCATTGACTCTAGACCAACCAAAGATCCAGGTCTGAATTTATCTGTAAAAAGTTCAGTTGAGTAACTCTGAAATGAACCATAGTCTTTTCAAAAACATTGACTTTCACATTACATCCAGATCTCTCTTTAGCACCTCCTGTTCTTTCTTTTTACTTTTGTTGAAATAGCAGCTGTTCATCCAAACGTTGTGCATATCAGTTATGTTCTAGACACTATTTCAAGAAGACATCAGTCCCCTTAAACATGTGCCACAACACCAGTTTGTTTCTGTTTTGAAGACAAGTATATGTGCATCTAGGTAGAGGCAAGGAGTAGACTAGGAAGAAACCAGAATTTGAAGGCTAAAAAAACCACATGAGATTATTGTGAAATTAAGTGAAGCAATGAGTTCACTAAATGCAGGTGACTGTTAAAATTATAAAATAATTATTATTACACTCCTCATTAATGACTAGGGGCAGAAATATGCTGCGAAACTGCAGAGAAGGACTTTATCTTGCTAGGAATTAGGAGCAGGAAGGCAGAGATGAGACAATACTTGAACTGTAGCTTAAAATAATAGTATTGAATTGTAAGAGATGCAAGAAAAAGCCATTGATGTTACAGTGAGGACACAACCCGCAGAGTCAGGAGAGGGATTAGCAGGCACAGGCTCTGAAGTAAACAGTGCACCTGGAGCACAGAAGGGATTTGTGGGATCAGAGGTTGAAAATGAAGCTCTCAGAGCCCGGCAAAGGTACATGACCAGGATTCTGCAGCTGAGAGGAGATGCTATAAGATTTTAAATTAGAAGACAAAAGGTGTGGAATGATCGGATGGAGTATAGCATGGATTCTCCCTGTGCACAAGTGTAGAGGACAGAGAACTGACCTGAGGAAGCACCTGTGACTTATACAACAGCATGAGTTTGCTATTAGGCAGACACAGCACTCAGATCCTCTGCTATAGCATCACTGGTGTTGTATCAATACTTAGTTAACTGCTTATGTAACTGCATACACTGTAAACCTCAAGAGAGCAAGGATGGTATTTGTCTCATTCATTGTGATCAGCTCCTAGCACAGGAACTTCTTGATGTCTCTTCCAGTATCTGTTATTCATCAGCATGTAAGGTTCTTTCTGCAGCTTTACAAAAAAAAAAAAATGCCGTATTGACCCTTCTGTCTTTTTGGAATGACAATGGAGCTCTTAAGGACCATCGTTCTTCAACCAACCTGCAAGTCCCTGGAAGTCTGAAAAATAATGTAATATCCTTTAACATTTCTCTGTTATCTGTCCCCCCACTTTTATCATGACTTCTGCAAAACTGAAAATATACCGTGATCACTATATATGACATTTAGATGCATAAACATAGCTTAATTTCATTCCAAATATATTCCCATCTGCATAGACAATATATTTTCAGAGCCTACAGCCATAACTGAGGTTAGGTGGCTTAATCAAGATACAGGAGAACTAGTGCTTATACACACATTACCCAGGCACGTGACCCTAAGAAGTGGTTTTATTATCCCCCTTCTTCTCACGTTTGCCATGAGGGCGGTACTCTACCTGCCCAAAGGCCAAGGTTTCGATCAGAAGATCCCACGAAGCTTCTGTCTGAGAGTGTACGGGTTATTTTCATAACCTGTGTTTTCAAATGATTTCAGAATTTGCAAGGGTGCTTATTAAAGCACAGATTCCCAGGCCTCAGCCTGAGGCTGACTCAGGAGAGCCAGGAAGGTTTTAGGTTCTCCCAAGTCCCCAGGAAGACTGACACTGATGCTGCTGCCAGAGACCACACGCAAGAACCACTGGTTTGTACAACAGGCATCTCCCTGCTCATTACATGGAGACACAATGAAAAAGGAGGCTACAGCTGCTTCCTCTTCATGTGTTCAAGATGGGAGATTTCCTCTGGAAGGGAAGGTTGGTTGGATTGCCTGCTGAGTGTCAGCAGCTGGAGCCACAGCTCATTACGGCAGGGGAAGGAGGCTGGTGATCGGTCACACAGGGGCTGGAATTTAGAGGCTGAACGGGCAGCCAGATAGCCTTCTGGGGAAGAATGGCAAAGTAGGGGACCGTTAAACAGTAAGAGAAAAAAATGCAGCCACATTTTTCTTTCTTCTTCTTTTTTTTTTTTTTTGAGACAGGGTCTCACTTTGTAGTTCAGGCTGGCCCTGAGCTCACTATGGAGCCCAGGCAAGCCTCGAACTCAGCAAAATCTTCCTGTCTCTGCCTCCCGAGTGCTGGGATTACAGGCATGAGCCACCACGCCCGGCACTGTGGTACGTGGTATTGATTGCTGGTGGGCGTGAATCTCCATGCCCAGCATTGTAAGTGGTGACCAGGATCAAACTCAGGACCTTGCACTTGCGAGGCAGGTGCTGGAACCACTGAGCTAAATTCTCCAGCCCAGTCACATCATTATTTAGTGTAAGTCACTCTTATGATTTGTATCTGGACATCCCACCAAAGCCTCACGTGCTCAGAATTAGGCCCCTTGCGAGGTGAGTGGATTAGGGAGATAGGGAGGTGCTACAGCTGGGTTGGTGCTGGGAAGCGGAGGCTAGTCAGAAGAGTTGAATCTCCTCCCTAACTGTTCCCACCCCTCTGGCTTCCTGGCTGCCATGAGGGGAGCAACTTTCCTCTACCACACCCTTCCACCAGGCTGTCTTCCTGGAAGCTGGCTGACTGCAGACTTTAATGTGAGTCAAAACAGACCTCTCCCCCTTTGCATTATGGGTATCTGCCATTGTGTCTCAGTGAAGAGAAAATAAATAAGACAGTCACCTTTCTAGAATTCCTCTTTCCACTTAAGACAAGAGCTGAGTGAGGGCTTGCCTTTCTTAGGCCTTACACCAAGTGTTACACAATAGGTAGGGAGGGGTGCAAGGAGAAGATGACTGAGAAAGTGCAGACTGCCCCTGGGGACTCCCAATGTCCTGGGGAAGGTGAACTTCACCTGTGTTCACACACTCGGCAGTTGTACGTTGAGACAAATAGATAATGAGGTCATTAGGTTATGTGCCGTTAGAAACAGAGATCAGAGATGTGCTGTGGGACTAAATATGTGCTGCGGGACTTGAAAGGTCTGGGCATGTTTATCTGGAGAAAGTGACATAGGCTGGCTTGAACTTGAGAGGACTGAAGAGCAGAAAGGTCAATAACACACGAGAGGTGGCCTGCATGAGTCTGGAATCTCACAAAAGAAGGCCTGGGAGTGTGCAAAGGGACTATCAAAGCTGTCTCCAGCTCTCCCAATATAAACTGTTTTGGGTCACATCCGTTTCTGTATATCTATTTCCTTATTTGAGAAATGAAGGATTTGGGCTAAAAAGTCACAACTTTCCAAATTTTGCTCATCTTGGAGAGACTCCAGGGCCAAAAGGGGTGAATGACAGGCTGGGGTCAGTCTTTCTTCCTGTTCCACCCCTGCCACAGCAGAACAGTTCTGCTTTCTTACATTTTAATACTCCCTACAGAGTTTTGATTCCAGAAAGGATTTGAAAATCATGCAACAAGGAACCCCGTGAAGGTACCTTCTAGTTGCACACACGTTGGTTTGTGGATTGCTAGTTTGGCTAGGTGATTCTGGCATAGCTGGAAAGCAAAGGGGAGTTTTGAATAATGAGGATAGGGAATAGGAGGCTACTGAAGGCTTGTGAGCAGAGTGAAATTGGGCCCAGAAACTGCTAGAGGCTGATCTGGAAATCACAACTGCTCAGAAGATTCTGAGTAAAAACAAAGGGTGATTTTCCCCCTTGTCAGCCTTCTCTCCCAGGACATTGTACAGTATGCAAAACAAGTAACTGTAAGACAAACATTTTTTTCCATCGCCCTTCTCCGCCCCACGGCCCTTCAGGAAGGCCTGAACTTCAAGCAAAGCCTTTTTATTTTTCAACACCCACAACTTCCATTCAACAATCAGAAGTTTTCCACTCTGATCAAAGGGGCTTGACGGAGAGGGCCAAGGGTTCAGCCTGTTCTCAGCAGCGTTGGGCAGATCAAGAGACCCTGCTACCCACTCATTGTCCAAGCCCACCCAGGGACGAAACCTTCTCCTAAGACCGGCTGTGCTCCCACGAAACACCAGCTTGCCTCATTCCATCGCCAGTAGCAGACCAAGGACATGTGCACACACGTGTTTTCCAAAACCAAACTCAACTCAGGACCAAGGAGCCCTCGGATTCTGGGATTACAAAAGGAACACTGCCTACCACTCTAGTAGGCCCAAGAAAACAACTCATCAGTTCAAATAACTCCTTCATATAAGGATTTATGATTTCATGGATCATCTAGGAAGGATATCCAACCAATTTCCGAGCTGAAACTATTTCAGGGGAAGCTCAGAAGTCAAGGATCTGTGCAATGTTACAATGTTAATAAACCAAACTTGGCTTTGGATCTGGGCATTTCCTTAGTGGGTTCTGGCTCCCAGCAAAAAGTGAGCAGTAAGGGACCAGGTACTACCAGGAAGAGGCCACCTTCAGGGTGACAGTCACTGAAGTTTTCCAAGAGCCACATCTAGAGGCAACTGCTGTGCAGTGATTAATCTTTTAAATGTTGTTCCGACCCATAGATCACTAGTAACTATAATTATGACTCAGCTCTGTGTCCCAGGCAATCTGTTATAGCTAAATTCCAGACGTGGCCCAGGGGACGACTGGGGATGTTTAACAGGAATTGTCCGATGCCATCTGCCAAGTCTATTCCCATTTATGAAGTGATCTTACATCATCTGGCTTGATCTCCGTGATGACTAACTACACCGCAGAGAGTGAGAGGAAGGGCCATAGGACTGAGACAAGGACCCGCAGCTGGAAAGGGAAAGGCCGGCACTGTACCTCAGCTGTTCAGCCAGCAGGTGCAGGGCAGGTTGGACACCTCAGTGCGGGCTTTGAGGCGGGTGGGTTTGAACACTTGCAATGTTTGCTGACAAGTTTTCGTCCTTGCTGAGCTTCCCTTTTCCAGATCCCTGTTCTCTCCCAGGACCTTTGAACCTGTCCTCAACTGTTTTGCTGCTAAGAATGAGCTTGTTCCCCTTTGAATGAATCTCGGCAAGTGTGGGCTCTTCCTTCCCAAACAGTGGGTGGCATTTCCAGCTCTCAGAAGGCGCCAGTATCATCAAAGCAGACCCCGTGGTCACTCTGCTGCGGGGCAGGCGAAGCAGCTTCCCCAGACCTAGCAGAGGGGTTTCATCTGCGAGGTCTCCGAGCCACAGCCTCGCCAAAGACAGAGCAGACTTCGCGGCAGGAAGGCGTCTGTGGCTGAGTCTGAGTGAAACAGAAGTTACTTTGTGCACGCGCACGCGCGCGCACACACACACGCACAGGGGAA
The DNA here is from genome assembly GCA_004025085.1 of Thryonomys swinderianus. Taxonomy (NCBI): domain Eukaryota; kingdom Metazoa; phylum Chordata; class Mammalia; order Rodentia; family Thryonomyidae; genus Thryonomys; species Thryonomys swinderianus. Next base: position 42,697 of record PVIC010001881.1, read on the forward strand.
CTGTCATTTTCCTACGCAGCCTCTGACATCAGCCACCTTCTCTCCAGCGACAGTTCCTCTGCACTCAACTGAATCCCAGACGATGAAAAATGATCCTCTCCCCCACCCTTGCCGCCGCCTTTCGCCTCACGCCCCCAGAGAAGAGTTTCTCCGCCAGGCAGCCGGTGAGGATTTTTTTCCAAGTCACATGATCCAGGATGCAGGGGGAAAATCCTTCTTGGAACAGAGATGAACCCAGAACTGAATCAGATGAGGAGAGATAAGGTGTGATGCAGGGAGGACTATATAAGGAATGGACCCAGGGTGGCAGCGCGCACCCTTGCAGCCCGGGGCCCCCTTGCCCAGACCCAGCCATGCGCGTGCCCCCCGGCTCCGTGGCCAGCCACTGGGGAGGAACCAGCCGCGGCTGCTTCTACTTCACCACCGCCACCCTGGCTCTGTGTCTCGTCTTCACGGTGGCGACCATCATGATCCTGGTGGTCCAGAGGACGGTGAGTGGACCGACCCGCCCTGGTCTCCCTTTCTCGTGTCCGTTCCTCTTCCCCCAGAGAAGGAGGGTCTCTGGTAACAAACGGATGCGTCGTTAGTTGGGAGCAGAAAGTAAAAATAAAAATAAATAAGAAAAACAGGAACTTTACTCCCTGAAACAAATTGGACTTTTGAGGGGAATATTATTGGACCATCATCTCAAAACTTTCCAAACCAACATGAGCCAAAAGAACGGAGAGAAGCTACTGGGCTTGAGAAATTAAAATTTAAATCCCGCTGAGCCTGAGACCAGCGTACCAAGGAAGGAGGCACCAGGGAAACAGTTTGCTTGGGGCACTTGCTATCGCATCTTCAAGGTCGGCAGAGGAGGTTCTAGGGGCCGGTACAATATCCCTGAGGTTTCTGATGCTTCACTCACTGCCTAGAGGGTTTTTTTTTTTAATGCTGTTGTTATTTCTTTGTATTTAACAGAGAGCTAAATTTTCAAAGCCGGTGACTAGCAGAGACCCGGCAAGAGAAGAGGCCCCAGGGTTTCTGAGCTTTGGGCACGTTAGTGTTAAAACCCACATAACAAATCGAAAGTTCCCCTGCAAGCCTCTGTGTGGAAGTGCTCAGGGCATCACAAGAAACACAGACCAGAGAGGCAGTGAACAGAAATGTTTTGACACCTGTTTCCTCTGAGACATCTTGGATATCGGGCAATGGTAGGGAACAGGGTGGGTAATGTCAAACTGTCTTGAGAAGTTTATTTTATTTGAGATAAGGCGTAAGATTTGCCTCCGAAAACAGAAGAGGTGAAGGACATAGCTTCTCCATGTTTTAGAAAAATCGGCATTGACCAAGAATCTGTTAGAACATATATGTAAATAAAGAAAATATTTTCCTACAGTATTTATGGCTCAATTTTGGGAGGGTAAAGTTTTTGCTCATGTGGATAATGTCAGAACTGTACCTTGACACACAGCATCCTGCCAAAGTGAGAGTTTCTGTTTGTGACTCCCACGTGTCATGGTGTTATTATAATCCTACAGAACTTGCTCTGGTTTTCAGGCCAAATGCTGTGTAACTCTTCAGTTGCTAAAGAACTGGGCTTTAAAAGGCTTTCATTTCTATTTCCCGAAGGTCCTCAAGCTTTGAAATTTAAATGCAGACTTGAAGTGCATCTTCCAAGTAAAAAAAAAAAAAAAAATGGGGGGGGGATTGAGATCTTTTGATTTGGAAAGAAGAATTTGTAAAACTCATCATTTAACAGATTTGTCTCCATCTAATAATAATGATATTCTAGAAAAAAGTCCTAGATTACTTCTCTTTCTGTACCGACTCTACTTTCATGTTTGGGACTTGGGATGAAGCAGAAGTGTGTGGGTCAGAGGAAAGGACCTTCAAGGTCACTCCATGACCTTGAAGGAGCACCTTGAGGGAAGGTGGAACTTGTGGGCGTGGCAGGGACTTGAGGTGCCGTGGGGGGCAGGGTGAAGAGAGGAGAGATCTCCAGATTTGTTCTCATTCAGATCCGAACTGGAGTTGATGTGATTTCTTCTATCAGTGAGAACTAGAATGGATCTCTCCACCTTATTTTTATAAATACAGAAAATAAGGAACAGGGAGGGGACGGGCTTGACCTAGACCACCCCAAGAAAGACTGCTTGGGTGCTTAATGAGAATGCCATTCCCTCTGCTGGTATAGACGGCCCTGGCAGTATAGAAATTTTGTTCCAACTCTTCCCTTGGAAGCTTTATTTTCTTGTGTGTCTGTTTCTTTGACTCACCCTTCATGCTTAAATATGAAAACAGGTACATTATAACATCATAACTTGATTCTATGCTTGTGTGCTATAATTATTTTTCTTTTTCTTTTCTGTGATGTGTGTGTGTGTATGTTTTTGAGACTGAGGGTTGAGCCCATTTTTATTTTAAAATAGGGTCACACTGAGTCACTAACTCATCAAGGCTGGCCTTAAATTTGCAATCCACCTGCTTCAGCCTTCCAGAGTACTGGGATTTTAGGCATGTGCCACCCTTTCTGGATGTACTGTGATTTAACTCAAGAAATCACTCTTTTCCCCAACCAGTGGCCTGGAACATTAATAGTGATTGTGATATTATGTGTCGAATCCTTTATACATGCCACTTTAAAAAATTCATCAGTCATTATCTGTGTTCAGAACTAGAAACATGTAAGCCCTGAACCCTGAGCTGTCAAGGAAACATCTGATAAGAAGCAGGAATATAGAGTAAACTTCAAGCAAATAGAACTTAGTGAAGAGGCTCACCAGGACCTAAGGGAGGAACCAATGGGAGAAACCCAAGATGCTTAGGCTCACATTCCATTATTAAAACAGGACAGGCTGAGAGCCACATAGCTCCTCTGGGGTGTGACAGGGACAGGAGCTGAAAATCACGAAGTTGGTTTTACCTCTATAAGAAGAAGTCCATGGTTCTTGGTGAAAGGCCATATCTATGGACTAAGTTTTAAATAACTAAATTACAGCATGCAATAATTGATACAAGTTAGGCACAGAGAGGTACCCTAGATCATAAGGTTGGGGAGAGAGAGTGTCTCTCCAGAAGGTTTAAGAACTTTTTGGAGACAGAAATTTCAAGCTGGCTTGAGAAATAGGAGCAATCTCAAGGGGATGGGGAAGGGAGGACAGAGCACTGGTGCACCTGGCTAAAGGTGTGGGACTGGAGGAGAGGTGCTATAAGGGCGTAGATCCTCAAAAGACTGCCTTGAGGTCTGGCTTGAAGATCAAACAACCCCAAGGTCAAATTTCACGGGAGAGACAAAGGAGGAACTCAGGTTGGAATATTCTTAAATATTTATTGAATTATCTCCTACGGAGAGAACATTGTTCTAAGCATCGGGTATATAACCAACAAAACCAATAAATATCCCTTGTTTCAGTTGGGGGAGCTTTCTTTTGGTGATACATTTAAAGTCTCTGTGGTGCTTGTACTTCTGTTTGTATTTAAATCTGTATATTATTATGCAAAATTACATTAAGAAAAGTATTGAGCAAATCAAAGGGGAAAAAAGTCATAGTCTCTCACAGTCTTCCCATCCAACCACAAATTCTTCTGTTGAAATAACCATGAACAGACTCTCATGTGTCCTTCCTTAAGTCTGAGTTTCTACAAATACATAGTACACATGTCGTTCTAATAAACCCATAATTTTGTAGCTTGCTTTGTTTACTTGATGGCTTATCTTAAAGATCTTTCCATGTTGATGTGCAGAAGTCCATTTAATTTTGACGGAGTCACATAGTATTTTATTGTACCAATATTTCAAAATCTATTAAATGAGAGGAAAACTTGTGGTTTTCTCCAGGATTTTTGCCCTCTGGGTACACCTACAAGTATAACTGTATGATAAATCCTTAGAGGTAGAAATTGAATGTTTATTTTCACTCAGTAAATGCTGCCCATAAATGTTCAAAGAGGTTATAGCAGTGTCCCCTTGAGGAATTAAAATCCTGCCACAGTGATACACTGTCACATCGATATGGAAAGAAAGAAAATTGTTTTATTACTAATTTAGCACGTATGTGCCGGCCAGACGGTAGCCTGAGAAAGACTGTAGAGTCCAGATGGGATCTCACATGATTTATACAGCAAAGCAAAAGAAGAAATCCAACTTCTCTTGTCTCCTTATGAAAACAAGAAATACACGATGCGTCAGGCTCCTGGGTTGTAACAGAGATAGGTGCTCACGTTTCAAGGGGTCCTTGAGGTTCTCAACCTTAGAGATTTCTTGTTCCCTAAAGAAAGTGCCTAATCTTAGCCAGCCAGGAGGGACAAGACCAGCAGCCCCATTCCAAGAGGTCAGAGCGGGAGCTCAGGATTAAGCCATTTCCAAGCGCTGTAGATATTTCCACAAAGAAAGAGAAACCAGCTCCCTCTTTCTCTTTATGAGCAAAGAAAATTCTTTTTTTTTTTTTTTTGAGACAGGGTCTCGCTTCATAGTTCAGGCTGGCCCTGAGCTCACTATGTAACCCAGGCAAGCCTTGAACTCAGCAATCCTCCTGCCTCTGCCTCCCGAGTGCTGGGATGACAGGCGTGAGCCACCACACCCGGCACTGTGGTATGTGGTATTGATGGCTGGTGGGCGTGAGTCACCACGCCCAGCATTCTATGTGGTTACCGGGATCGAACTCAGTACCTTGCGCTTGCGAGGCAGGCGCTGGAACCACTGAGCTAAATCTCCGGCCCGAAAATTCTTTAAAAAAAAAAAAAAAATTCTTGCAGCATCGTCTCCCTCTCACCGTCCGGGACTCTGAGGGCAGTAAATGTTGGCAGGGGCAGCAAGATCTCTGAGGGTGTCTGTTCTCAGATACAACGCAGGGGCGACCTGACACACCTTAGGACGCCTCCTACGACCTAGTGACTCATTTCCATCTGACATCTGTCCTACCTAACCATTTCTTAAACGCTTGAAGAATGCTCCCAGAAGCAAAGCCTTGGACTGGGCTGTGGTAGGGTGAATACGTGGGCTGAGCAGGGTCCTGCCGCTTGGGAACTTGGCTAATCTGAGGAGAGGAGGCCCAGGAGCCCAAGGGCGGAATGCCACACCCCGAGGAGAGGGAGGTAATGTCTGCTTGGGCGCAGAGAGACATGTGTGGATGAACTAGAATGAAAGCCAGGAATTAGAGTGACCGTGCCTTTGGGCCAAAGTTCATTTTCTGAAAATGTAAATAATGATTATATAAATATAATGGGCAGCATAACCTTTCACTAGCTCGGCAAGTGTCAATATTTTGACACACTTATACACCCACTGTAAGTGTGTAAAAGTTACAGATGGTGTAATCTTTCACAAGTACTTTAGCACCCGTCTCCTACTTAGCACGAGGCCATTACCTTAGCCTAGAGGGTTTCTGCACGTCAGTTACACCCCCTAGTAAGAGTAATATAAGGTCCGTATTTCCTTTTCTCCACTTATTCAAAAATATCTTTTATGGCTCTTTTGTTTTGTATTGCTTGGGTATCTAGACTCCAATCCAGGGTCCCACGCTCCATCATGACTATTTTAACCTAGAATGTTACTATTTAATGAGAGGTCCTACCAGAATCTCAGGCCCTACGCCCCTGCTACTGAAGGAAACTCTCCATTTCCACACTCCCCAGATGATCTGCGTGAACAGTGAAGTTGGAGAAGCACTAATCTATCAATCACCCTACCCTTGGTTAGTTCTTCTTCGTGACCCTGACTTTTTGAAAGGGTCCAGGCCAATTCTGATGTAGAAGGTTCACATCCCGGCGTTGTCCTGGTACTTGTTCTTGATTCTGAAACATTTCTAACAAGAACAGTGCCTAGGCAATGTTATATACTTCGTATTGTGACAAGGCTAGAAACGTTAGGTCAGGTTGTCTCAGTTTTGGTGATCAAATATTGCAAACTACGTGCGCTCTTTTTATTAAAAAAATGATCTGTGAGGTAAAACTGTGAAGACATAAACGTGCTTCAGTAGGCAGTCTTGACATTTCCTGCCCGTCTTGTCCACCTCTCTTCCCCAGCTGAGGGCTAACGATGATGACAACCTCATCCTATCAGCCCTTCTGCACTAACGAGCTGCCTCTTCTATAAAGAGCTCTGCCTTGGCACCCCTCTGACTAGACAAGGGTACAGCAGGGAGTGGAGCTAAAAACAACAGCAACAAAAAGCATTGAGAAAAGAAACAGAGGGAACAGGACAACTGGATCTTCAAACTATGGGGAGCTCTGAAGTTCATATCAGAGCCCAAACCTACCTTTAATCTCTTACAGCTACCTCTGAACACCACGGGTGTGCTAGTTGATTGTTAGATAGTGTCTTCAAGTACTTTCTACTTGATGTATGACCCATGGACCAGCAACATCAGCTGAACTAGAAGCTAACTAGAAACCACACAACTTAAGGTCCCATCTCAAACTTCTAAAATAGAATCTGCCATGAAGGTTCTCTGGTGGTTGTAAGGCCTTGAAAACAGGAGAAGCACTACTTTAAGTATCGGATCCAATTCCTGCTCTTCCAGAGCACATCAAACCATGGGCTCCTGAGGAAAATAGTCTTTTTGCTGGATATTTTTTGTAACCTTTATCAACTTGATACCCAGCTTTATCCTGCCAGATGTAGAGAAGAAGCAAAGCAGAGCAATGAAGACCATACTTGAGTCTGAGTCTGTCACCTGTGGGACCTTTTGTAATGATGACTCCACTTCTTTAAATCTTAGTCCCTAACTCTTGCAGTCAAGGTAAAGGTCAAAAAAGATAATGCATGTAAAAATCGGCCTCAGGAGTAACTCTCTTTAAGCTTAATCATCTTTGGTAAATGGGAAGGAGATTAAGAGATGGAGGGAGGGGAAGGATGCGAGGGAAGACAGAGGGAAAGTTAAAAATTACATGTGCATGTACCAGCTTCCCAAGATGAATGTAATCATAATGCACTATAATCATAATGATACAAGTATTTATCAATCAAAATTTAATTTTTTAAAAAAAGCTTAATCATGTTAGCTTGAAAATAATAGAGATCTCCATGGATCATAAGCTCGAGCCCACCTTACAAGACAATGTGAGGATAGAGGAGAAAGGAATATGAAGCTCCCCTGGGATATCACAGACATTAGTTTCCTTTGGTTATTTCCAGTCACAGGGTACATTTTGCATCAAAAGCAAATTTTGGAGCTCAATGCACCTCCACATCACTGCTCTGTGAAAAGAAATGAGTCTTTTATGGTACTGGGGCAAATTAACCACACCACAATAACTAAGGCAGCCTCCGAAATAGCTATCATTTTCAAGCAATTGCTAACATTTCCTATACAATATCTCATTATGTCTGCCACAACCCAGTGGCGTGAAGGATTGCTGACCCTCTAGTCTCAGTGATTAAGGGAGAGAGCAAACGGTCAGCAAAGAGAACTGGGAAGGGGACTAACAGGCTGAGTATGACCCTTCTTTCCATTCACACACAAAAAGAACATCTACATTGTTGGGATACCTATCAGAGGTCCGCAGAGACTTCAAAATGAGGAAGTGTGCTGAAGGAAATTGAGCAGGTTGGTAACCATGGGGATGGAGTTTTCTGAGCTACTTAACGGAACTGAGAGTGACAATCTTGGAGGGTCTGTTTATTTACATTTGAGTCAAATCTATATACTCTAGTACTAAAATCTCAACCACTGACCAAGAAGATCCACACTTCCCCGGCTGGGGTCCAAATGCCTAAGGGAGATTCAGGGCAGAATTCCAAACCCAAGGGACATCTTGCCAGAGAAGAGTTGATAGACAGCACTCGGCCCAGTCCTGGAGCACAAAGATCCTCCAGTAAAAGTTAACAGCCCTCTTTCTAGATCCTGTTTCTCCACCCTTAAGTGAAAGAACTGTACACGGAAGGGGAAAGGAGACAGGAATAAGCTTTTTTTTTTTTTTTTTTTTGAGACAGGGTCGCGCTTTGTAGTTCAGGCTGGCTTTGAGCTCACTATGTATCCCAGGCAAGCCTCGAACTCAGCAATCCTCCTGTCTCTGCCTCCCGAGTGCTGGGATTACAGGCGTGAGCCACCACGCCTGGCAGGAATAAGCTTTTTGACCCTTGGTTTCTGAAGGCAGCACCTATCCTGGGGCAGTGGAAAGTGCCCTGGAAAATTCCAGTCCAGGTTCTGCCCCTGTGTCATGAGTGCCTTGGTTTTCTCCCCTTTTCCAATTAGCTTTATAGACTGAAAGATGTCTAGGTGCCTCTCTGGCTTTGACTCTTGAATCTTGTCTACCAACTGGGAGGCAGAAGAAGCTGTGAAGATCTTGTGCTCCTCAAAATAAGATCAGGCACATTTTACTCACAGGGCCCCAGATGAAGGTTTAAGCAACAGGATTCTTGGCCATATTGAGATGCTTTGTGTTTGACAACACTTTCTGAAGAAGTGATAAAGCAGGAAGCACTCATGAGAGAGGAGCTAGGCTGTCTCTGGACCCCATATAACTGAAATCCTTCTCCCCAGCATTACCTCACATAGCCTTGCTGCTCCAATCTTGTGCTCTGGGCTAAGGATGTTAGCATTAGCTGGATAGTGGTCAGAAATACAGAATTCCTACACTCTACCCAAACTTGCTAAGTCAGAACTGGCATTTTAATAAGACCCTGGGTGATTCATGCCCACAGTAAGCACTATTTTAAAGCACTCTATTTCTTCTCTTTCACAGCTCTTGATACAACTTTCCATTCTAATTATATATTTGCCTTTTTAAAATGACCTCTTTGACCATGTTGGTGGCACATCTAGTAACAGCAATTGCCACACACCAGGTACTCATCCAGTGTGTGTTGGGTGAATGACCTCTGGCATCCTCTCTGCTAGGTTGGCTCTACTGGTCTTGCTGCTCTGTCCTCTGTCTCTGGACAAGCCCTGGGCCACTGATGGGTTCTAAGATCTTAGCACCACATTTAAACGCAAATGTTTTTCTTTGTGCAATTGCACATCCCACCAATTGAAAATCAAGCTTGGAAGTGACTATCTGCTTGTTAAATTTTGAAATGTTGTTGCTCACAGAGGCAACACAAAGGGGAATTTTGTGGTGTCAGGTTTTCCTACAAACTGCGTGTGTAATTGAATGTATGCAAGGGTAAAGTGTTGTAAGGTAGGTTAAGAACTTTCAACTAAGACAGTAAAATCAGAAAAGAAAGCTCCTCCCAGACCAGATCAGTCTATATTCCCTTGAGAAATGGATGGAGACCGAAAAGTTCATACTGACTTCCTCAATGCCAGATCGGTGTAATGCTCAGCCTTTGCCTTCCGGAGACCTTTGAAATGTAATACATTCGTTTAGGCCAAAGATGTAACACTTTGATTAGAAAGCAAAGTGCCCTAGGAAGACAATGGACTGGGCTGAGCCCCTGGGAATATGGTACAATAAAAATGTTAACTCTGGGTGGGCTTAGGCATTCATACACCACCCTAAGAAAATCAGGTGTAGCCAGCTACCCACTTTCAGCTCCAGAGAGGTTAGGAAGTGGTGTTTCTGCATGTAAATACCCTCTCTATGTGTTTGTTAATGTTTTAACTCAAAGTACTACAGGAGATTCCAATTGTGCCGACCAAAAGATGAATAAGATACTTCATTCCTTCCTGGCAGGATATCTTAGGGTAACTCCATGGCTGGTGGTGGAAGAAAGAGGAGGGGGAAGAAAAGACAGCTAGTCCTTGAGGAATTATTGGGGAAGATCTATGTCCCTCTTCTTCTATGGGCTACTTGTCCAGAGCAGCTGATTAAACTTCTTTTAACCTTCTCTGATCTCCCAGCCAAGACTCCCTCTTTTAGCAGTTTTTTCCATGTCCGACCTCTTACTCATTTATGTAAAAATGTGTGTGTATGTGTTTTTCTGTTCATTATAGAACAAATAATATAATATGTATATAAATATATAACATACATTTGCATTTATGCTATATATCTTGTACATATTTACATGTTATATTCAGACATAAACATATAATAAATCCATAGAGGGCGATCACTCAGTTAGTTTAGTTCATAATTCTTGGCATATAAGCCTTCAGTTAATTCAGAATTTCCAGCCACAGGAGAGCTAGAAATATATCTTCCAGGGATGTTTACAACAGACTTTCAGAAATGAATCAAACATGGAAAAAAAAATCCATGTTTTTATACAATTCAATTAATTGTTCTTATGTTGACTGAGAAGGCAAAACTTAATGCATCTGGTGGGGGGGTGGACCATAGATCAATAGATTGGGCAGTAAGTGTTTCAGCTGTGGCCTCTGAACTCAACAGATTTCCCTGAAAAAGTCATTTTTATTTAGCTCAGTCTCTGGTGTTTTGTCCATGAAATGTTAAAACCAACACTTGTTCCATGTTTCTGATGGATAGGTTGCCAATGAGAAAGGGAACCTGTTGTAAACTACATTAGTAGATTATTTTTTCCATGGAAAGATGTAATTGAAAGGGAAATTCTAAATTACAACCCTATTGGAAATGAAAGAAGTTTTTAAAATTTAATGTCATCCTCATCTTGCTGTTTTCTTTCTTTCTTCCAGGACAACATTCCCAGCCCACCTGGCAATTCCCCCCATAAAGGAGGTAAGATCTTGGAATTAGAAGTAGATGTGTAGTGAATTGTCCAGACGATGTCAAAGATGTGTTACCCGGTTACAACCACTCTGACTGTGCCCAACAGGAAAGCGATGGGGTCTGTTTGGGGCAGACCCAGTACATCTTGATTCACCCAGGAAGCCCCTGATCAATACTCTTGTCCACACAACTGTCCCACCGTCCCTCAACATTCCCACTAATGGACATACTACATGGACACTGTGTAGACACTGATGAAAACATGAAGCAGTTATTTATTGAGAGCTTGGAACCCTAAACTGGGCAGTGTGTGTGCTACTTTTCTCTCAGCTTCCCACCTAGGAACCTTAGCTTCTAAGCTCTTAAATGGGAACAACAGCACTCACCTCTTTAACACACTGGGGAAACCAATCAGACACTGTCTATAAATTCCTTGGCATAGCAACCAGCTCATGATAATTCTTTTTTTTTTTTTTTTTTGAGATAGGGTCTCGCTTTGTAGTTCAGGCTGGCTCTGAGCTCACTATGTAGCCTAGGCAAGCTTCGAACTCAGCAATCCTCCTGTCTCTGCTTCCCGAGTGCTGGGATGACAGGCGTGAGCCATCATGCCCAGCACTGTGGTATGTGGTATTGATGGCTGGTGGGCGTGAGTCTCCATGCCCAGCATTGTATGTGGTTACCGGGGATCGAACTCAGGGCCTTGCACTTGCGAGGCAGGCGCCGGAACCACTGAGCTAATCCTCTGGCCCTCATGATAATTCTTAATTCACTGGTAAAAATGACTTGTGAAGACAGATTTCTTTCTCATCTTTCCAATCCCTGAAATTATTAACTACATCTTGTCTCTATTAGTCCCACAAGTGTGATATGGAGAGTTCAATTATTACAAAAGATGAAAAACTTGAAGATCCTCTAGTTAATATCTTTATCATTTAGAGGAGGAACAGTAAGACCCAGAGAGAAAGTGAAATGTCTTGTCCAAGGCCGTACAAGGCTAACCTAGAGGGCTTCATCCCTAAGTCATTCTTTTCCACTCAAAACATTACCCCCTAGCTTAGTCCTATATACTCTAGAACATGCATAGCAAGCACAGCTGGACAACCAGACAGCTCACAGGGAAAAGGGAAAGGAGAAGGCAGTAGCTGTCACAGATGCCAAAGTAGGTAGGTGCGTCTGTGAGTCAAAGATCTGCCACATCTCACACAGACATCATCATACTTTAAATTTCATTCTTCTGTCATTCAGAAAGTTGGGTCAAGAGCCCCCCCGACAAGCATTCTGAATCTTTCAAGCAGTTAAAAATCACAGCTCTATGAACAATGTCTCAATCTTGGTTGAAATTACTTAACAGGAGGCCTCCTTCCCCACAGTGCCTGTGTAGACAATCATATTACTGTAAAAAGGAGCAAAGTAAAATGCAAAAGGAGGCAAACATCTTGTATATGGTTCCAGACAGTAAATATTTTAAGCTGAGTGAGCCATTGCTGTCTCACTGCAATTAGCTCTGCTGTCATAACGATAAAGCAACCAGACTATACACAAATGCGCAGGCATGGCCGCGTTGCCATAAAACTTCCTTCATGTGCAGAACGAGGCTTGGTGAATTGGCTCTGGCTCGTGGGCCAGTGTGCTAACCTCTTGAGTGGAAATGGGACAGATTTTGGAGTCCGATGTCTGCATTAAGTTGTAACGCACATTCCTGTAGTGTTTGGAAAGAACAAAATGCACTGAGTAAATAAAACTGCTGCAGCCCCCACTTCTATCCTTCCACCATCACTTCCAGCTAGACTTTCCAGATACAACTGGACCTTTTGTTTTTCTACTGAGAAAGTAGCACTCTTGAGTACGGTCATGATCCCAAGGTCCTGGATAGTTCTGATTAGGTGACAGGTCCTCAGCCATTCTGAATCTCAGTTCTTCACCTGTGATCACCTCACTCACATGATAAAGTTTGTATCAGTCCACAGAGGAATGACTGAAAGGGCAAATTAGGCCTTGATCCTATGGTCAATTACCTTTATTGTTAGAGCACTCTGCCTCTGAGGGTATGTCCTTCCTGCATTCTTTGCTGAAATGCCCTCTCTTACAGTAAGAAATTGATGTGGATGGGACTTAAATTGACTTACTTTATGTCTGTTAGTTTTACATTAATCATTACAACAGGCAAAATAAAAAGCTGCCTGCTTCATATTGGTCCTTGAATTTCCACTTTGAGGAAACATTCTTTGGTTCAGGAAATACCCAGGGTCCATCACTGTAGACTCAGTCATTTATGAGCTCCCTATTTCCTTGGGCCATAGGTAGAAATATCAGAGCAAGAACCCAAAGCAATCTCAGTTCAAGTTCAATTGCCTGCATTCAGATTTTGTTTAATGCTTATAATACTCTCCATTATGGCTGTGAAACTTTGGTCAAAGAAAGTTCCATTATCTCCTTAGGGTTGACCTCAGCCCCAACTCTGAAAGCAAGCAACATGGGAACCGTAATTTTAGTACTCACACTTGCAGATAAGGGACTAAGACTCAGGGAATCAGGATGCATTGGTGCTTTCACAAAGTGTTAACAGCAAAGTAAGGATGAGTACCCAGGGCTCTCCCCACGGCCCACACGTGGTGCCCTCCAGCTTTGCTGCCAGTGTCTTGCTGTGGATGGTCCCAGTGGCTCTCCTGCTTCTTCATGCAAGTCTACACTTGGCTTGGCGCAGTGAACTGGGGACACCACAGTAGGGTAAAATGGGAAGAATATCCCCTTAGGGCCAAACCTGGGCTCCAGAACTGATTCTTTGGGCAAGACTTTTCTCCTCTGAATTTCATCTGTAGCTCAACTGCAAGGTACCGAACTAGAAGAGTCTGACCAGACTTGAGGCTTTCGGAGAACCTAATTTTACTATCTGATATATAAACACAGAAGAAGACAGTCTAACAGTCATCCTGAGGGAATGTGACCCCCCAGCCCCCTTCCCCAATGAGACTGTCTTAATCCAGCATGAGCAACAAACTCCCTTTCAGAGAAGAAGCCACTGCAAGACATTCCAGGCAGGGGACACCGGCCTTCCAGAAGTTCTTTGAAGGAAGCTCCAGGGGCAGAGTGAGGCTGTCACTGGAGAGTTCAAGGGCAGCAGCTTCCAGGGAGCGCTCTGTCATGGCAGCTGCTGGAAACCGTGCGACATCAGCAGGAAACCAGTAGCGCCTGAGCCTGGGACGCTGGGCCCTACACAGTCTCAAAAGTTACTGCACACAGGCTACGCTTAGCTGCAGGGAAATCACAGACAACTGTGCCTGTTTCAATAATGAGTCTTAACACAAGCTTCCCATTCCGGCCAGCAGAGGATCCAGCCAACCCCTGTTCCACACTCACCCCAGTGGGCTCAGGACTCGTGGTTCTTCTGGGGAAAGGCTAGAACTGTGGACCAGAACCAGAGGTAGGAGGAGGACTTTTCTCCATGCCCTTCTCCTCTCTGAGACTTACTCTGTCATTTAGAAGAGGACATTCAGAATGACTTCTGCACGAACCCCCCCCCCCTCAGGGTCATCCCCACAGGACAGAAGTGCATCTCCATCTGCCATCTGGCAGAGCCTGTGTCCTTGAGGTTGCTTCATAGCAAAATAAAAAGACCCTACCTCGCACCACACAGCCTGAAACTAAGGAAGGTGGCGTAAAGACAGCAAGGCTCATGCATCTCCTTGTCACATATTCTCGTTTTATGCGTCCACCATGTTTAGAAGGTCCCATGTGCTCATGGTATGTGGCTGATTCAACCAAGTCAAAGAGTATAGCCACCTTCATCCTGGATTTCAGTGACGCCTCACATTTGTATCTAGTAACATCCACAGAAGGATTTAGGAAATGGGGCGAACTGCCAGGCAGATGGTTGTCCTCTACTGCAGTCCAGCAGATGATGATGCAGAATGGAGGGCGAGGCCCCTCTGCTCATGTAAAGAAGGCCTCGGCTGTTCCAGCCTCTGGCAGGGGCCTTTCCCTCAGGCTCAGCCCTCAGCCCCTTCAGCAAACCTATTCACTTCTGACCTGTATTTATATCTTCCTCCCCATTTCCAGCCACTTCTACTTATCCCTGCAAAATCTAAATCAAAAAATTTAAATTCTGCTTTTTTATTTTGCACAATGATTTTGTGCCTTTGATCTCATCCTTGACCTTCCCAATATTCCTTGGGTCTTTTCACAGTATAATTCTCAGTACTTCTGACCTGCACTAGATGAATTCTGTAGGTAACGTTTAAGAGTCTCTTTGCATCCCCCTCTCCAACCAATGCATACATGAGGCTCCAGCAGAGGAAGAAGAATGACATTAATGGGCAACCACAATGGACCAAAAGCTGACCTAGTACTTTGTGATCACTATAAGGATCATTATAAGCCCTATTTGCCTATAAGGAAACATGAACACAGAGTAGCTTACTGACTTGTCTAAGGTTTTCCAGAGAAGCAGGAGTAGGGGGAAGCCTCAAATCCAGTCTAATCTGCCTTGAAGCCCTTCTGTTCAGTCGAGGATTGGGCAACGAATCACTTTCTCTAGTGACCCTCCTTCGGGTCTGAATGTCTTGCTCACTCTTGCACCTCCTGCATGCCAGCCCCTATCATCTGTCTCCATGTCTCTGAAGCATCCATTTATCCTGCTCTGCAGCAGAGAGGGCCAAAGTGCCTTCCACATGTGGGTTTGGGGGAGGTCAGCTGACTCAGGGTGATTCCATCCCATTGTCAGTTGGAAGAGATTTGTTTTTCTGGCAAATGTTATATGGCCTCTGACTGTCAGTTTCCTCTAGGGAAACAGGAGCACTAGATAAACCCTGTGAGGGTGCTGAGGATCCTTTTAACATATCCCCAATGCTTGCCTGAATTCTGCCTCCAGCTGAAGATGAATCTAGTGCAGAGAACTGGGTTGGAATTCTGTGCACCTACAGTCCAGTCCTGACACTGAAACTGACTCATTCTTCCTTTCAGAGACCTGGAATTCCTATCTCTGAAATGTTAGGGAGGGAAGTGAATCAGAGGACTAGGCTTGGGATGGTTGGATGTTGCTTTGAATGTAACACCCTGTGGATCAAACAAATGGCGTAGGATTCTCTGACCATCTTACTGTTCTAACATTTACAATTTTACATGGTTTGACAGGGCACTCTCCACACCTCTCCCTCTGTTACAAAGAAACTGTAGGCATTAAAGGTGACCAGGTGAGGTTGACTCTCCAAAGAACCACTTCAGAGAATCAATAGAAGCTTCCTGTTGAAGGTTGTGAAACTGGACCAACAGAGAAACAGCAGGTTTCTCCCCATCAGCTATTCCTGACTTTTGTGGCCAAATTCAGATAGTAGTGTCCCTCCCAGGGCATGGAAAAAAAGGGGGGGAGGGGGAGGACGCACACCAGCCCTCCTCTTCATCATAGTTTGCCCAAGAGACTTTGGTATAAAGGTATTCCAAAGAAACATCCATAGAGTCAGATAACTATCTTACATACTGCAACAGACTTAAAAGATTCCCAAACCTTAAGAAATCTTCAGGAGATGTAAATGAATCTCGACTTACTCTGAACTTGTATTTAAGACTCACTTTGCATGTGAGAGCACCAGAACAGGCAATCCCCAAATGCTTCTGTAAATCTCGGGTCACCCAGTTCTGCTTTGTTTAGCCAATGGTCTACCCGCAGTCCATTTCCTCATCAGTAGTTGATTTCTGGTGGAATCAAGGAAGCAGTCAAGTTGTAGCCCGTTGCCAGGAGCCTTAGATGAAGGAATCATCACATTGATCCCAACATCTGTTGAGAACAGAGGACTTCCTCTAGATGTCGCTGTTGGGACTCTCCTTCATAGTCTCCAAGAAAGATGGAACTATGATGCAGTCACTAAAATAATCCCTCCTTTTCTTAAAAGGGTTATAACATTTTTAACAGATGAGAAGAGGATTCTGCACATTTCCCTAAAAGCACTGGACAGACTCAAACACTCAGATGAATAACCGAAAACCTCCACACCATCAGATAATGTCAGGAGTTTCATTTCAATGAGCATTTCATTAGCCAATCCTCTCAGCTAAATAGCATTGCTCAGCCGCAGCATTATAACACTGACAAAAAGAAGCCTAAAAGAAAAAGAAATTACCATCTGTGGAATGTCCAGCTAAGTGCTGGCTACTTGACACCCATAATCTCACTGCATCATCATAACATGCACACACCTATGTTGATTATTACTACTCTCGCTCCAGGGATTTGATAAGGGGGGGTGACAGTCCAAAGACAAGAGTCTTGTCCAGAATCCACATGATACTTTTTGAGATGCTCTGTGTCTATCTTGTCTTTACATGGAAGATGCTATAGAGCTGGGAGGTCGCTGGCACTCAGGCTACCTGCCACCTGGCTGGAATGATCCCTGTGGGTTTTTTTTTTTTTTTTTTTTTTTTTTTTTTGCCACTAAGCATTGGTGCATATTTATGGAGGGCTGACTGCCCTGACTTGTGACTTGGCTGCTTCTGCACACAGGCCCGGAGTCATCTGTTGGCGTTCGCCCACAAGAAGAAGCCAGCAGGGCTCATTAGCACTTGTTTTCTCAGCACCTCCAGCTGTCTTAACAGTTCAGTTCCAGCATCTGTTGTACCCATGGAACCACGTCTTCTCGTACTTACCCCTACCGCTCCATGGGAAAACTGAAAGACAGAGACAGACTCCTGGACTGAGATTCAGGAGCCCTGTGCTCTGCACCAAGCTCTGCCACTTAGCCACTCTGGGGCCTTGGGACAGAGCCTCTGTCTCTCCGGGTTCTGTCTTCCTATTCATAACACTGAGCTCACCATTAACATGGCATCTGCTGGCTCTCTGAATCAAATGTTACAAAATCTCAGGTCAGGGTTTAGTTTTAAGATGACTGTAATCCCAAGCGTTTAGACCATGGTTCTTTCAACCACCTCCTGCCATTCCTTTTTCTCCTTATCTCTCTCCTCTTACCAGTACGATTTCATTAGCACATTTTTCTATCCAGTCTTCCAAACAACTTCAAAGAATAGCACGTAATTGTTCTAGAAGAGGACAGAGCTTACAGACAAAAGTAAAATATACGATCATGTACCCGGAATCTTTGTCCACAGAAGAATTCAGAATTCCCTGATTCTCTAGAAGGCAGATGCTCCCACAAAAGGAGTATGCAGCTCCTGCCTCTGTTACTAACTCACTGAATGACCCAGGATCAGTCTGCTGTGGAGAAGGCCCAGGTTATGAGTCCCAAGGCTAGACCAGAAGTTCTCTCAGAGCATTTCTAATGACTATGCAGAATTTTTAAAAGCAGCCTGCTCACAATTTAGATTTTCCCCAAAGCCAAAATCTTTGGTTCTATCACTGTAGGTATCTGAAAACACAAACACAGTCTCCTATCTGTGTTCATATTCTCCTAGCCGGTAGGAGACACAGTCAGGACTAGGAATGACCTGCCTCTTCTCTGTCCACCCCAACAGTAGAGCTCTGAGTCTATTCCACCTTCTACAGCAAACAAGAAAGGCCCTCTGAATCATATGATCTCCATTTGGGTAGGGACATCAGAACCCAAAAAGAAGCAATTCCAGGATCCTAACTCCCAGCCAAGTCAGCTACTACCTGTACACAGCTCTTACTTTCCACACTCTGATGTACAGTTTCTCAAACAGAGTCCATCAGACGCTCCATTCAGCTGGAAAACAAATGAAGCAGGACGTTCCTTTTGGTCTCCAGGCACCTGGTCCTCCAACCCCAGGGACATTGGAGGATTCCAGTTGCATATAGTACCAGCGATTAGGTCCTTTTATCAAAGAACTCCTCCTTTTCTTCATACCAAAGGGAAGGTCGTGTTGTAGACACCCAGCCAGTAAGGAAACTTGAGCCACATGGATAGTAACCTACACAGAGTGCTATGAAGTTCATGACCCCAAACGCAGTGCACCACATCTTTGGATGCACTGACCAGACAAGTATGTGAGCTGCCAGCTCTGGGACTTACTTGTGACCTGGAAGAACTTAGCTGCTGTCGCTGCCACAACTGACAAATGGAGATGGGAGTGGTGCTGGCTTTTAGCTGGAGCCTGATCTCCTTCCATTCCCACTTAGGAACTTAGTGTTTGGGCCCTGACAGTGAGGCCACACTGTCACCGCTGACACTCTCGTCACATGCACAGTCTCTGTCCCCTCCTCTGGGTCTTGCTCCTTGATAGCTCTTCTCGTGTCCTGCTCATATCCTCTTCCCTGAACTAGTACTGGTAATGCCATTTTTTGCTTTGCTTTATTCTCTCTTTCCCTCCCCCCTCTCTCTTTCTCCCCTCCCTCCCTAAGTCTTTCTCTTCTTTTTTTGTATTTACTTTCTTTCTTTCCTTTTTCTTTGTTCATTTGTTCCTTCATTCGTTCCTTCCTTCTTCCTTTCAGCACTGAAGATTGAACCCAGGGCCACTGAACCTGAGATATCCACATCCCTAACCTTTTTTTTTTTTTTTTGAGACAAGGTCTCAAAAAAAAAAAAAAACTACATCCCCAACCTTTTTCATTTTGAGACAAAGTCTCACTAAGTTGCTCAAACTTGTAGTCCTCCTGCCTCAGCCTTTCAGAGTGCTGAGATTAGAGCCCTGTTACACCATGCCCTGCTAGCAATATCATTGTTAAAAGTTGCTGTCTCTGTTTTTCCTTTAGCTTGAAACGACCAAAAAGATTCTTTAAGAGAACCTAATATTTGCTATGCCATTTGTCTTCAGGAAATGCAAATGCTTCAAAATAAGATATTTTTTTCCACCCTTGGGTTTCTCAGAATTACAGCTGAGGTTGACCCACAGTACATATGAAGATCAAAGAGGAAAAATAATATAAGAACCTGTGTGTGAGAGAGACAAGCCTGGGCTTATGCTTCTCCCTGCTGGTGGCTTTTCACTTAATCCAGGTACCATGTAAGTGACATGGTACCAGGAACCTTCAACCCGTGGGCAGAGCCTGTTTTTCCTCATCCTACTATCAACCTGGCCTGCAGCCCTGAGGAGAATGAAGCCCTCGGGGAAGGCAAGCCAAACACCCCAATCACCTCACTCATGCCACGAGTATATAGTTTGTTGCTACAGAGGAAAATGAAAGGGTTGGACGGGTGATCCCACTCAACAAATATGCCTGGTGCATCTTCCAGCTGGAGATGTTAGGCATCAGTCTGTACCCTGAGTGCTCATGGCCTCATGGAGGAACCAAGAGGCCAATCAAGGAAGGGTAGAGAAGCTATCCTGGAGGAGATGACTGTTTGGGTGTGTTTCAAATATGATCAGGTTTGAAGAAGGTGAGGAACTATCAGAGACACTATAGAAAACCTCAGCCATGGGTCTCAGTCTCTTATAAGACACTACAACAACCACAAGATAGAAAAGACAGAACAAAAGACCACAGGATAGAGACTTGAGAGAAACTGGGTCTTGGACTATTCTAAGCTCCTCTGGGAAGGAAAGACAAAAGGCACCAACAACATCCAGTGTTTATTAATGGCAAGGGTAGGAAGGAAAGGAACTGGGTAGGCCTCAGGACACTTACTGATAGCAGGTATCACAGGAAGGAGAACTAGCACATCTTTACTGAAGAAATCAAATGTTTAATTCAGAGGGGGGAGAACTTAGTTGAAGTTGAGTTGACCTTGGCTGGAAGTGAACTCAGCAAGGCCTTGCTACTTTTAATGTAATACAGACAAATTATGGAAGGATAAGAAGCTTGTACCATTCATACCCTGCTAATACTGGGCAGAGATGTCTGTTACAAGGGTCCAATGTTGAGGTAGTAGGAAAGCCTACCAAAATGGTATGACACATGGACAGGATATTTGGGGGCAACTCAAGCCCCCAAACATCAGCACAGTGATCAGCAATCCACCTGGGTATTATACACCCAACCTGAGTTTGACTCTCTGCCCTACCAACAGCTAGCTGTGTGAATGTGAGCACATCACTGCATATTTTAAAGCCACAGATTCCTTACACACATGATAGAAATAAGTGTAGGAGAGGGATTTTAAAAATTAAATGAAAAAGACCAGAGATTTAGCTCAAGTGGTACTGCACCTACTTTGGAAGCACAAGGGCCCAAGTTTGATCCCCTGTACTGCAAAAAAAAAAAAAAAAAAAAGTTAATGAAAGAATGCACATAGCAGATTTAGAAGAGTGCCTAGTTATAGACATTACTTAATGCATCTTAGTGACTGTTATACCACTGCTGTCTGGACAGTGAGGATTATCGCTGTTAGGACTTAGCGGGAAAAGGGACTAGAGAGTTTGGAAAGGGTCAGCATACAAGGGGCCGTGGAAACTGTTCTGAGAAAAACTGTTCTGAGGAGCTCAGGCCTAATCATGCAAACAAGAAAAGAAAAGGAATCTGGGCAGAAGTGCAGGCAAACTTTCCTCTCTGTAATTCCTTCTGACTGACGTTCTACATCTCAAAATGGGAGCCTGAGCTAGGGGCTCTATCAGAGTTGCCACCACTGAGTAGGAGGATAAACTCAGTAGTGATTCCGATCCACACACCCCAAGACTGTGGGCCATGTGCTGCAGCAGGTAGGATGAAAATATAGCTTGGAGGGGTGGGATCAAGAGACTTGCAGCTGGATTGTGGTCTCAGTTCTTTGTGATTCAAGGCCAGACGGGGCTGGAAACCTCCTTTCTTTTTGTTGGGGACGCCTGTGGCAGTAACCTTGCTCAGACACCAGAGGGAGCTCTTCTTTCAACTGTTAACCACTCCAAGGTACATGGAATTGCGAGGGCCAGGAGAAACTGTCTTTGGCCTGGGCTGCGACAGCCACAGAGAAGGTTGTGAGCCCAACCCATATTACTCAGAGGGCAAATGCAGAAGGGTGTGGCTGCCCTTCTGTGGGAGCTTGTGGCCACCTCCTCTCTGCAATGGACTGAATGATCATCTCTGGTGACATTATCAACCAATAGCACTGTCAACCAATAGCACTGGAGACCAGCCAGTTACAGATAGGGAAGCCAAGACTCAAAGAAAAGGAGAGATTTGTCCCAAATACTGTAAGTTGAGTTCATGAGTCATCATAGAGAATGTATAACTTGGTACTTTGAGTATAAAATAATTACTAGAATAAGAAACAGCTCAGCTGTCATTGATGGTGAAGACACTAAAAGTATTTTTACTTCTTCAGTGTCAAAGTGATATGAGTGTTGTGCTTGCTCCTTCCAAAGAAGCTCCTAACAGTAGGATTCTTGCTGAGATATCATCAGTCTTCTGTCTTCTTAAAATTAAGTGAGAAGATGTGTTTATCTTTGCTACCTAACAAAATGTCCTGAAGGAGAAAAATTGGCCTCTGGAATCAGACAGCCATGAATACTCCCACAAACTTGCATTTGCACCAGCTTTCTTGATCTGGGCCTGGGGTAGCAGGGTTAACTCTGAGAACTAAACTAACTTGTACAAATAAAGGTACACAGAGTAGTATTTTATAGGCATGTAGAAGGAAAGTTAGAAATAATTATTCTCTGTGTAGTATTAGTTTTTGGGTGATCACTGGCTTGCTGGGTGACATGGCACTGTGTATTTAACCTATCCGATTCTTAGGGTCATTCCCATCTGTATGAGGTACTTAATAATAATTCATATAGTTGCTACAAATATTAAATGAAGTAAAATACAGAATGACAAGGATACTGCCTGCCACATTATAGGAAACTCAGGTTGTATTTATATTCTTTTCCTGACTTATAGTCTTCTGTAAAAGTAACCATTAAAAAATAAATTTTAGAAAAGTAAAATTCCTAAAATATAGGACAACAAAATGAGAACTAAAGTTTTCCTCTTTCCCCCAAACAGAAACAGAATAAAAATTGTCAGCATCAAGAGTCCATGGAAAAAGGTCTGGTGCCTCCATTTTCCAGAGCAGCAGAAGACAATTAATGTTTGATCTCCTTGTTTTTAGGAAACTGCTCAGATGACCTCTCATGTATCCTGGAAAGGGCCCCATTCAAGAAGTCAAGGGCCTACCTCAAAGGTCAGTGAACAAGTCCAGAAAACCCAAGGAGAGGAGAGCTGCTTCCTTTGCCCTTTCAGCCACTTTTAAGCCAGAGGACCCGATGAGATGTCAGGGAGGAAAAGGGGTCTGCCAGTGTGTTCAGTGTAGCAGGGTGCTTTTTATAATTTGAGTTTGAATCCACTGGGTGAAAAGGAGGAGTGTTACACCCCAAAGCCATAAGGCTCCTCTCTCTTCAGCCCTGTTCCCTGCTTCATGTGATTCCCCCCACCACCCCACCTCCTCCTCTACTCCACCCTCCTCCTCACTCAGCTTTAACCAAGTGTGTGGTCCTTGTCCTAATGCAAAGGAAGCAGGCTCTTCATCTCCATGAAGCTACTCGTGAGGGAACCACAAAACTGCCCTGTCCCCAGATTGACAGCTTAATGAATGTGTGAACACAGGGACTATTTGCTTATTATAGTGTGCTTCAGGTAAGCGGTCCCTTGTAAGTGATACCACGAGAGGGACTTACATGGGAAAAGAATGAGGTCGGGAGGAGATGGCCAAGATTCTCTGAACGCCATGCTGTTCGCTGAAAAATTTCAGTTTTGCAGTGAGATTGGTTCTTACCTTTCAGCTGAATTGCCACAAGGTTTAAAGAAAAAGTGTAAACACAATCCAAACAAACATTCCAGCTTCCCAGTTCTGAAGGCATCTTTCAGAAGCAGTGCTAAACTTCACTAGTAGGTTCAGAGACATGGCTTCTTACACAAACACATCTGCTCAGGGGGTCTGCTAGAAATCCCAAATGGCCGACCTCCTGAATGTACACATGAGGGGCCTATGCAATCATGTCTGGCTGCCCTTTAAAGGAAGAAGACATCCAAAACCTCAGACAGTGGTCCAATAAACGATATACCTTAATGTGAAAGTTGATGGAGATTCTCCTCGGCAACTTGATACCTGAAGTGGTTATTAATTAAACAATATTGACTCTCCTATCTTTGGTACTTTCTGCAAAGTGGACCAAACAGCAGTGGTTCATGAACTATTCTTCCATAATAAGTGAACATGATCCTGCAGGCTTTGTGCAGAATACGGTCCAGGGGCCTATAGTTTAATAAGAAAGACAGTAATCATCAAAATGATATGATATGCTAACAACTAAAAGGAAACTATTGTAAAGGAGGTAGTGCCAACTATGTTTGACCCTTTAGCTCTGAATATCAGAGAAAAGGGAAAGAAGTGGATTCCCAGTTGTGGCTTCAATAAATAGACCCAAGAAGCTATAAAGGAAAAGATATTCAAGAGATTGGCACAACGGTAACATTATGATTTTTTTTTTTAAAAAAAAGCTCTTGAAAGGACATCTTGAATAAAGGCAGCATTTTTCAATCTGTGAACAAATGCTGGTCAATAATTCTGCTTTCCATGTTTCTCTTACCAGTGTCAAAGCATCTCAACCATACCAAGGTTTCTTGGAACCAAGATGGCATTCTGGATGGAGTCAGGTACCAGGATGGGAACCTGGTGATCCAGTTCCCAGGTTTGTACTTCATCATCTGCCAACTTCAGTTTCTTGTGCAATGCTCAAATCATTCCGTGGACCTGAAGTTGGAGCTTCTCGTCAACATGAAGGTCAAAAAGCAGGCCTTGGTCACGGTGTGTGAGTCTGGAATACAAACTAAACAGATATACCAGAATCTCTCTCAGTTCTTGCTGGATTACCTGCTGGCCAACACCACCGTATCAGTCATGGTCAATGAATTCCAATATGTGGATACCAGCACCTTTCCTAGTGAGAATGTGTTATCCATCTTCCTATACAGTAGTTCAGACTGAACAGTTTCTCTTGGCCTTCAAGAAGACAGTGACTCTTTACCAAACAGTACTTCATCTCTCCAAAGATTTGGGCAAAACAAAATGTGCAAAACTGAAACCACAAAAATGTATTCAATCATATCCTTCTCCTTCTGTCTCTCGGAAAGACACATATCCAGGGTTGAAAAAGTGAAGCATATCTCCAAAGAATGGTACAGGAGAGCTATAGTTTGGCAACAAGGAGCCACATGGGAATCAAAAGGGCTGGGGTTGCCCCAGCACAGTTGTTCATTCACTATTTCAGCTTGAGCCATTCTTTCTCCTTTGTGGAGCTGGGAATCCAGACCTGAAAAACTAGGGCATTAAGTATGCATCTCTCCAAAGTCCTTTTCACCTCAGAGCATCTATAAGTTGATACTCCAGCAAAGTTCTAGAAGATTCCAATTTACTGAAAGTCTGACACAAGGACATGAATAATCTCAGGGACATCCGATCAGAATAGGGTGACAAGGTTCAACATGGCTTCCAGAGTGACCTTGTGTGTTCAGCAAGCCCTCCATCAGTTTGTGATGGTCAAGATGATACCGTCGGTTAACCCAGGACCAGCTGCCATTCCCTGAATGAGATATGCCTGTTTCCTGCTCTGTGGAGGGCTTGGAAACATGCCACAAAGATGTTGATAGACAATAATAACCTTAAAAATGGCACGAACTTCTGAGCAACAGCAGCCTCCCATCCTGACCTGGGCACCATGAGATCTTTCTAGTGACACTGAACTTGATACTTGTACATCATCTTTGAAGAAGCATCTTATTTGTTGAAAGACTTCCATGAATCATTTGAGTTGAAGTGTAAGCTCCTGAGGTTTTGCTTCAGGAAGAAAAGACAGGCCCTCCACTGCTATGAAAAATCAAAATTAGAAAATGAAATAAAATTCCATTTTTTTCAAGAACAAAAAAAGTAAGAACTCAACAAAGTTTCTTGGAGACTAGAAAACATTTAAAGAAGAAAAGGAAGAAAGGGGTCTCGGGAAACAGAAACAGCTAAGAGGAAATAGGACGTCACGTGCTGATCAGCATTTACAGCAACCTCCTCCTTGGTCTCATCTATGAAATATTCAGTAAAGTCTACCTTTGTCATTAACTCTTCCTGTCAGTAGATTCTTTGGGAGAAACAGGTATTGAAAAAGATGGCGAATTCCACAAGCCAAGTGCTATGTAGTCAGAACACAAGCAGATTATGAGAAAACAAAGCTGGAGATAGGGGGACAACTGGATAGAGCTGTGTATTATTGTATGGAGGAAGGCCTGAAAAGTGGTTGGTATGAACAGGCACAAAAAGAAAGGAGTGCCGAGGAAAGGTGGATAGAATTTACCAAATTCCTAAAACCTTGGGAATGCCTGTGAGTACTCCAGCCCAGGAATAAAACTTTCAAAGTAGGCCACAGAGGTCATTGAAAGTCGTCTCTGGAATGATCGGGAGAGATCAGCAAAGCCAATGGATTCCTAGTAGACGAAGTACCTACGGGAAATGGACTCATGTCTAGGCTTCATTAGGATTTGAACACATCTCCTGGCTCCTCAAAAAATTTGATTTGGCTCCTCTTATGGCTTTTCTGCAATTCCTCAGCCCCACACTGGAACAGTCCCCTGCAACCAAGGACGTTCTCTGGCATACCCTGCTTTACCTCAGTCACTCTAAGAGCCTCGTTCTGCTTGAAACGTAGATGGCCCTTCTATAGATCTGGTACATGGTCAAATCCCAGAGAAGGGTTAAAGTCCCACCACCTGAAAATTATCATTTCAGAAACTATGACAAAGCCAATATTCTTTCCAATAAAGCAAAGCTTGTTTGAATATGAAGTTATACATATATGTATGTGTATATGTGTAAGTATATATGTATGTGCTTATATGTGTGTATGTATATGCATGTGTTCATATACATATACATGTATGTGTGTACATATGTGTGCATATGTATGTATGTGTATATAGAGAGTAAGTCCCTGACTGATGAACAAGTTCTGTTCCAGAACATTCACAAGTCAGATTCACTTGTAAATACAGCAAAGTGAGTCTTGTACACTTTTGACACAAATATATAGTGTAAAGCCTAAAAAAAGCACATACACAAAAACACTGCACACATCCCACTGTACAGGAAGCACACGGCAGCACAACTGTGACAAGGTCCAGCAGATACACGAGCTACTTCCACAATACGTTCACATCTAAGAATGTTTGTAATGCAAGGTCCTCTCCAATCTGTGAAAAGTGGACAACTTGGATGTTTGTGAGCCAGGGACTGGTGTACATTTCCCCCTAGTCATCTGTTTAACTGAGGTTTGGCAAAGAAAGCTTGATTCTTGCTCTGGGAATTGCAAAATTTTTTATATATGCTTATATTTATTTTTAATTAAGAGAACAGAAAATAATATTTCTTCAGTGCTTCATCACATTATTTAATAATGGTTAATATTGTTCTATAGTTACTTCTGCTTCTCTTAAAATAATCCATTCAGAGCTGAAATCTCAGTCTTCTATCCATTGCCCTACTTGCTATTCTGAGATTATACAACCACTTCCCAGAAGTTTGTCTGTGCTCTTCATTGCCGAACCTTATCTTTGTTTTCTTGTAAGAGTATATAATACAAACTTTTGTGTGGCTTTTAAATTTTCAATAAATGATATAATGCTTTATATAATATTTTGTGACTTGCATTTCTCATATAACATTAAATTTTTTAGATTTACCTGAACTAGTAGATGTAAATCTACCTCATTCATTTAAATGCTGGCTATTTCGTTGTTAGAACGCATCATTATTTGTTTCTTTGCCTATGGGTAAATATTTAATTTGCTTTCAGAGTTTCATTATTAAGTCCAGTGTTTCTATGAACACATCTTCTTACCAGATCCATCTTTCGTTGCCATTTTTCTATGCGGCAAAAAAATAATATTCAGGGAAAAATAGAAACGGTGCCCAACACTACAATGTTCATCAGAGCTAGTAGGGGCTCAGGTTCTGTGATCACAGCTTGTGAGCTGGACGCCGGAGGGCCTGCCTTTCATTTCCAGCTATTGTCAGGCTCCGGGTCCAGCCCGCTCTCTGGAGGGTAAATATGAATTAGAGTGCTTCGACGACAAACACAGCTCAGAAAGAGATTCTTGTCCCAAGCTCATCTGTCCAGACACCTCCGGTCGGGCCCAGATCTTTTTCTCTTGTATTCCCCAGTCTTTCTGGGTGACTTAACCTGCTCCTATGACTTTATCATTTGTTATTTATTTTGTGGTACTGGGAATCGAGCTCAGGACATTGTGCTTGCCAGGGAAGCGTGTTGCCACTGAGCAAAATCACTGGCCCTTCCATGACATTGTGACCATTTCTTTCTGATGACTGTGAATACACAAAAGGTGAACAAAAATACAGTGAATATTTTAAAATTTTATTACAGTAAAAGACACATGGTTATTAATTCCCCCTCAAAATACTCCCTTTCTGGGCTGGAGATTTAGCTCAGTGGTTCTGGTGCCCGACTCACAAGCGCAAGGTCCTGAGTTCGATCCCAGTAACCACATAGAATGCTGGGCGTGGAGACTCACGCCCACCAGCCATCATACCACATACCACAGTGCTGGGTGTGGTGGCTCATGCCTGTAATCCCAGGACTCAGGAGGCAGAGACAGGAGGATTGCTGAGTTTGAGGTTTGCCTGGGCTACACAGTGAGTTCAGGGCCAGCCTGAACTACAAAGTGAGACCCTGTCTCAAAAAAAAAAAAAAAAAAAAAAACCAACCTCCCTTCCTTCAAACACACTGATCTCATCAGTCTTAACACTTTCTGAAGCAGTTCCGAAAAGCTTCCTTCATTTCTATAATCAAAATTTGGGTGAATGCTGTTGCCGAGTGCCATGCAGCAGGAACCAGGCTCACAGTACCATGACTGTGCCCACAACCACCTGTTCACCAGACCCAGCACTGTGTGAACTCTGGCTCCTCCTCAGTCAAAATGACCATGACAAGTACACATTTTGAATCAATTCAAGACATCCAGGCAGCTCTGACCTTTCAGCTCATAGGACTGCTTCAGTGGCAAGAACAATGGGATAAGGGTGTTCAAAGCAAGGCGGGGGCATTTTGGAGTGAATTAGTGGATGTGTCTTTTACAATAATAAACAGCTTTTTGAAAGAAATTTAAACACATGCCATATTTTTCTTTCTTTTTTTTTTCTTTTTTCATTTTTTGAGCCAGGGTCTCGCTTTGTAGTTCAGGCTGGCCCTGAGCCCACTATGTAGCCCAGGCAAGCCTGGAACTCAGCACTCCTCCTGTCTCTGCCTCCTGAGTGCTGGGATGACAGGTGTGAGGCACCACGCCTGGCACTGTGGTGTGTGGTACCGGGGATCAAACTCAGGACCTTGCGCTTTGCATAGCTAAAAATCTACATCCCTTATTCCCTTGCAGCTCAGCTTCTAGCATTGTTGAGCTGAAGATGCACCAGATTTGGGAATGTCTGCTTCCACCAGGAAGCACACCTGCGCAGTCATTCGTATTTCCACTGCTGGTGGAAGCTCTTGTTGTCCAGCTGCTACTAGTGGGGTGTCTGGGGGAGGGGGAGGGGCGGCTACTCTTCTAACATAATCTATTCCACAAGTGCTTTGGTTCTAGCCGTGGCAGCTTCCTGACTGTAGTGGTTTCCTGTTCTCAGAGGTAGCACGATCCTCCTAGAAAGGCCAGCTTTCTGATGGCAGCACCACTGAAGAGACAGCTGTCACCGTGGCATCTCAGGTATTAGGAGAGGCATTTGGAGTTATTCCTGAGATACCTGTGTGTCATGTGCCTGTAATCCCAGGACTCTGGAAAGTGAAGGTTAGAACATCACAAGTTCAAGTCCAGCCTGAGGACTTAGCGACTTGGTGACAGCATCTCAACATTTTATAAGGGGTAGCAATGCCGGAAATGTAGCTCAGTGCAAACACCCTGGGCCAATCTCCAGTGTGAAAATAGAAGTTGCTCCTGAAAGTTTTACCTTTATATTCTTCCCTGTTAAAAATGCTATAAACCATTTAAAACTGTGATAATCCCTTGTTTCCTTTACCCCTACGCCACAGTGAAGGTTCATCTCTGCCCTGACCCCTGTGGGTACAGCCCTGAGATGTATAGAAGGATCCCATGAAATTCTCCCCAAACGCCTAGCTCTAGCCACCCTCACTCACTCACTTCTCTCAGTACATCCCGACCAGCCCCTCTACTCCTGTCTCACTCCTTGCCAATCCGTGTCTAGACGGCAAGAAGAACTGCCCACCATCTTGGGGATTTGTAGTACTGATGATCACCTTTCATACACTTACACATTTAAACTAGAAGCAGCCTTATGCTGTGGGCATCATTGACTGGCTCCAGTCAGGAACGCGAGCAGCCCAGACAGCGGGCAGCAGGGCCAGGGAGAGGCAGAGACACGATGCAGACCCAGACTGGCTGTCCACCAGCCTGCACTCCGGTCACATGAGCACAGCGCCCCGAAGTCAAAGCCCTTCGCCTCTCCATCCCGCGCGTCCCTCCAGCTCATGCCCGCCCGCTGCTTGTCCTCTTCACTCAAATGACACCGAACGTCTCTCAGTTTCTTCCGCACTTTCCTTCGCCACCGGCTGTTTGAAGGAAGACACTGTTCTCTCTCGTGGATGGAATACGTTTCACTCTTTTCTGCCTGATGAACTCTGACCAGTGTTCTGATCTCCGTTTTGGTGTTACTGCCTCAGAAATGCCTTTGGGACTCTTCTGATCTCGCCTAACACCTTGCTAACTCCTCCTGTTCTCCCCCATCCTTCATGACGGGACACTTGATTGGCCACCTGTGCTCTCCCTACAGCTCTTCCCTAATAGCCAAAATCTCTGAAGGCTGGGCCTCCCTTGATCTTATCCAGCACTGCCTCTCCAAAGCCTAGCATAGTTCCTGCAGGCAAATATTTCTTAAGTAAATGAGTGGAAGAAGGCCACTTAAGAGACAGATACACTACAGGGGGATCATATCATCGTGTAAGTCACCCACTGCCATCCTCCCAAAGGGAAAAGTAATGCTACAAAATATAGACAAATGAATAAAAGCCACCATTTTGATAAATGGTAAGAGTAAGCGCTCATGAGATTAAGAATGCCTATAAAGAGGTGGCATGTTCAGAAAATGGAATCTGCTTGTGCTGAAAACTTTGAAGGGAAAAAGGCAAACTTCATTTACTTTTTAACCTCTTTATAAACAAGATACAATGTATCTGCTACATAGTCCACCTGTTTTCCTTTGGCTCCAAGTTAGCCAAGTCCTATCTTAATCGTTGTATGATTAGCAACAGTGAGAGCTACTATGTCAGAAGTACAGGTCTTGCCAAGCATGTGCGAGGCCCTGCCTTCCATCACCACAAAACAAGGAGATGAAACAGAATCTGAACCTTGGAATCAACTTTTTAAAACCTTGAAATCTTAGGCCCCATCCTAATTCCATTAGAATCTCCAAAGTTAAAAAAGAAAATAAAAACCAGGCATTGTGATTATTTTGACCTCTTAAAATTGTAGTCAATTTTAAGACCTAGTGCTTTCAATCCTTGCTATTTAAATTGTATCCTGGCAGAGCATGGTATTACATGCCTGTGATTCCAGCACCAGAGAAGCTGAGGCTGGAAGATCATTGTGAGTCTGGGATTACAGACTCACTGTCAAGGACAGCCCGAACCGTACAGCAAGACCCAGTCTCAAAGTAGATAGTTAGATAGATAGACAGATAGACAGAGATAGATAGATGATAGATAGATAGATAGATAGATAGATAGATAGATAGATAGATAGATATACAGACAGACAGACAGACAGACAGACAGATCAATAGAAAGGTAGTACAGTATGATAGGATACAATTTTAAAAATAGTGTCCTGGTGTGTGGCATCATCACAGAGTTTATTAACAATGTATCATCTCATAGAGACCCAAGCTGAAACAGTCTACATTTTAACATCTCTAGGGGACCCATGAGCACCTCACAGGTGGAAGAATTGGTCTCCATGTCTTTCTTTAGTGGAGAAGAAAGCTTAGAATTCATTTTCCTGAGCTCATTTCCCCTAAGCTACCTTAGGTAAACAGACTATCTTTTCCCTCTTGCTGTGTATGCAAATGTGAGGGTCTAGTCATTTCAGAAAGCATCATTAAGTCAACATGATGCTATTCATTAATAATATCATCATTGAGCTTCTTAATATCTCCCTCTCTCTGTCTCTGTCTCTCTGTCTCTCTGTGTCTCTCTCTGTGTCTCTCTGTGTCTCTGTCTGTCTGTCTCTCTCTCTCTCTCTCTCTCATTCTCTCTCATTCTCTCTTTCTCTTTCCTGTCTTGGGCAACAGCCTGGATAAGAATCTGGCCAGGATGTTGAAAGCATTGGTTACAATCCAGCTGCTTGAGTGGGGGTTGTACTTTCCCTACATTCAAAGAAGGAAAGTGAACAAGTCAGGGGATGGGAAAAGACAGGAATCCTGGCGTGTGGCCACAGATGTGTGCGCTCGCTGACACTTTGGCCCTGGCACACCACATAGAGCCTCAGCTGTAAAATGAAAATGTTCAAACACACTACGTACCAAGCTTGGAAAATATGCAGGTATGGATATTTCATTACACTGAGCATCTGTGAAGGCGTTTGTGTGGAGAAGACCAAAAAAAAAAAAAAATCAATCAGTGCAAGTTTGTGAGGAACAAAGGTTTCTCAAACACACAGAAACCTTCTCCCAGCCACATCTGGAAAAAATATCCATGGGACCAAAAAAGGTCTCCTGGATGGGATAAGCCAAGTAGTTGTTGGGGGGACAAGGTACTGGAGGGGTCCTGTCTCTGTGCCTCCTTCAAAGCAGCATGACACATGCTAAAAGTGAGCACATTTCCCACACAGAAGAGTTTTGAAGGCTGGATTCCATCTGATTCGCTACTCAGATCTCAGCGTGTGGGACACAGTTAGCACTCTGGAAATGTGAGTCGACCGAGAAAGGGATGCAGGAATTGCCAGCCGAGCTCTCAGCTAACCTAGCTGAGGATGTGTGGATCTGGAGACTTCTCCTCCACAAGCAGGAGCTCCCAGCAAAAGCCAGCGGAAGTATTTCATCATTCCATTCCCATGGCTAGAACCACAGATGACATAACTGTTGTGACCTCCTGACTGCCCGCGGCTCATGTACTGGGTTTTTTCTTACCAGCTGACCCGAAGTAGTCAGCATGGAGAGCAGGAGTCAAGAGAAAGGAAGGTCACACCCATCGTAGAAGACAGGCAAGTAGATAAGGGAGCAGCAAGAGGATACCCCGGGAGAGGCTTTGTTCATTCCCACTGTTGCCTGTGCCCTCGCCCATACGGCCCCCTGTTCTGTCTGATCTTCTCATGCTTCTCCTTCACTATCTTGTGCTTATTTGAAGAGTTTTGTGCTAAATGTATGGACAGCATTGCTAACACCTCCCGAGTTCCAGGCATCACACCTCTTATGGACACTATAGTCTACTTGGTCCTTGCAGTAGCTCAGGGCACAGAGCTTATGTCTCCCACGTTAATGGCATACACAGGGACACAGAGGCGTGAGTAAGGACAGAAGCAGGGCCAAGTTTAAGCAGCAGGTGAGTTGAAGAGCCAGGACAGGGCTTTTTGAAGTCTGGCTGCAGAACCACACCCACAACCACAGCATATTGCACTTCTCCATGGCCACTTAACATTGTCTAAGGTGATGCCCTTATCCACAAAGTCATTGTCCAACTCCCTTCTTGGCTTGGTTCACTGGACCTCCTTCATAAAATCTCAACTCAGACATTACTTCTTAAGAATCATTTCCAGACATGCTGCCCATGAGGGCCTCGAGAGCCTCATCTTCACTCCACGAGCACACTGTACTCTAATTGATCACTTGTTTGTCTCTGCTGCAATCCTGTGGGTTTCCATAAGAACAGGCCCAGCACACCTTCCCATATCTACAAAGCAGGGGGTGTCCCCTTGTCCTCACTCTGGCACGATCTCACACTTCACATGCTACCATGGGCCCTGGGGAAGGGACCTCGCTGCCATGGGATTCTACAACACTTGAGCCCAGATGCTGGTCACTGCGGAAAAAGGAACACTTTTCCTCTTGGTCTCTCTGTGAAAAATCATGCAATTGACGATAGAAATCATTCCAGTCCTAGGCAACAAAGTCAGAAAAGAGCCTTCTCTCCACACACAGGGTCAGCCAGGCCTTTCTGTGATTTGGAACTTTGGCACAACTCTTACTGGCCTGAGAGAGAGAGAAGGAAGTTTTACCATGTCCAACCCAAAGTGCCAACTCATTTCCTGCCCAGAATTAACCACTTCCTAAAACGAATGGCTGTGTGAATACTAAGTCCTTCCAGGGGAAAATTCCTCCCCCACTTATCAGCTCCAGGTCTTGCCCTATGACCCCAGCCTGACAACCAGCCAACACTCCAACATTGGTACCTTTTCCAACATTGAAGTGACTCACCCCTATCTATCATCACCTTGTGATTCTAGGACAGTCCTCGGCACACAGTGAGCATTTGCTATGTACTTCTTGGTTAACGACCAGATGAATACCATTTTAGAGGTCTCATAGTACTTTTGCATTTTCAAAACTATTCTTTCAAGTGACCAGTTAGAGAGCTAAGCCGTGTTCTTGGATGATAACAGGTAGAAGTGGGAACCCCTGGCATTCCGATTTCTGTGTAGCACCATACTGCATTCTGAGGTTAGCAAGCTATAGTTCCAGAGGTCTCTGTCTCACATAGAGTATGCACTTCTGCAGTACAGCTGTGTCCTTCACCTACTCCTGGCCAGTGGCAGAATGTAGAAGTCCTCTGTGCCTCCAAAACTTCAACTGCTAACTATGGGGCCCATTATGGCAAATGTTCATTCATTGTACTTTATGTTATTGGTGAGTCTTTGTGTGTTTGAATAGATATTAACACACATATGGGCACATACATGCATGTGTGCACACACACACATAGACACACTCACACACACACACATGCACACACACATACTATAGATTTACCCACAAACAGAATCATGAACTTCTCAATACTATCAACTGTGAGAAAGGAATGCCAAGTGTGTTGGAGCAGTGTACACAATGTATCACTAAGTGTGGAGCAGAGATTTTAGAAACAAATACATGGGCCTTGACCATGGACTTGGAAATGTCCATCCTAACAATATACAGAGAAAAACAAAATGCTTTCAAAGCAAGTCCACCAAAAGCAGTAAAAAGGGTTAGCTACCGATAAAAAAGAGACAGTGAAACTGTGAAAAACCATAATTATAGGATCACAACATGGGCACATTAACTCAGAAGTGAAGGCCTACTCACCCTTAGAAATGAGTCAGTTCAGTCATAATGTGGTTCTTTAGCTTACAAGCTTTTTGGTACCTTATTATTTTTAATCTTGAGGACCTGAGTTAGGAAAAAACTGCCAGGAGTGTTCTAATGTCAGAAGCTTGAATTAATCTTTGGCAACTGAGAGTGCTTCTGGTTTGGGAAAAAAACAGATTTAGAGATATTCCAGTTATGTAAAAATCAAACATTCTGTTTTAAAAATAAAGAGGTTAGTGATGTAAGATTTCAATTTTTCAGAGTAGCAAAAAAGATTTTTTAATAAAATATATCTTTCTAAAATACCAGTGCAGAATGTACCACTCCAGGAAAATTATTGTTTTTTCTTTAATTTGTAGATTATTTTTTCAACGAGTTCTTCAAGGAATTATAGACAGCCAAACAGTAACTTGGAAGTAGATGAAAATATACCTTATGTTTATATGAGTAAAGGGAACTTAAGTGAATTCTACATGAATTACTAAACCAAGTTCATCGCTATTTTCTAAACCAAATTACTCAGACATCTAGAAATACACTTTCAAGCAAAGGACCTGCTTAACATCCTTCTAAAC
The DNA here is from genome assembly GCA_004025085.1 of Thryonomys swinderianus. Lineage (NCBI taxonomy): Eukaryota > Metazoa > Chordata > Mammalia > Rodentia > Thryonomyidae > Thryonomys > Thryonomys swinderianus. The sequence goes on from PVIC010001881.1 coordinate 77,966, forward strand.
ACATGACCATAGGCAGGAAACATGGTGGGAGACTACTATGTACAAGATATCATTATCTCTTCTTCATTCACATGGCAAGTAGTTATGAATCTTTTTTTTTTTTTTTGAGACAGGGTCTCGCTTTGTAGTTCAGGCTGGCTCTGAGCTCACTATATAGCCCAGGCAAGGCTCGAACTCAGCAATCCTCCTGCCTCTGCCTCCCGAGTGCTGGGATGACAGGTGTGAGCCACCACACCTGGCACTGTGGTATGTGCTATAGATTGCTGGTGGGCCTGAGTTATCACACCCAGCATTGTATGTGGTTACTGGAGATTGAACTCAGGACCTTGTGCTTGTGAGGCAGGCACCAGAACCACTGAGCTAAATCTCTGGCCCAGTTATGAAATATTTGATTTGAACAAGAGTTGCAATCACTTTTTTCTTTGAAACGTTCTATACTGAATTGATTCTTCTTGGTTCAAATTCTTTCCAGCTGAAAATATTCTATACAAATATTCATCAATGTATACACCATTTATGCAGAGATTTTACAAGGAAAGACCTCAAGACCTCTTTTATGTAGAGGACTAACAAACACAGTTGAAGGGGAAGTTCAAGCCTGGCTGGGTTAAGTGCACTGTAAGTAGATCTCATAGCATGATATGACAGCCCGTAAGGAAGATGGAGACTGAGCACACTCTTCTGTGCATAGAGACTTACCTACAGCTGGTGGGATAACTCCTGGTCCCCCTTTGTCCTGACTCCTTTGCTCCTCCAAGAGTTAACCTTATTAAGTCTCACCAATCAGAGATAACCATATTAGATCAGCCAATCAGATGTAAGCACATTGTCTATGTGGTGTATGTGGATACACTTGTATCCACACCCTCTCTCTATTCCCTACATAAGTGTAGGTCAATAAAAGTGGAAGTGTTCTCCAAAACCTCCCCTGAGTCTCTGTGTTAACTCTGTGCCTCACCCTACCCATCCAGGCCTCCAAACCCTGCTCTGCGATGATATCCACTGAGGACAACAAACAGCGTGGCATTTGAGGGAACACGTGGTAAGACTCTGAAATTGAGTGAGAACACTGACTGTCTCGTGAATTTAGGCCACTTCCAGGTTTCATGGCTTCTGAGAAATTTTAGAACCCCAAACTATATAGAAAATCAATAGCAATAGCAATAATATTAACAAGTAAAGGTACAAATTATGCCTGTGTGATGAAACTGATTTTCACACAGTGAATACTGAGTTATTTTTCAGGTTTTTCATCTACACCCCACACTATTCAGGAGCACTAATTAGTCTCTACAGAAGCTCTTTGATAAACACTGGTCTATACTCATTTCTGCAGCTATTAAAATGTCAGGTATAAACACAAGCACACACTCATACACACACATTCTCTCACTAGTGAGTGTAGAGGACTCTAGTGATTCCATGATTTTTAAACAGCATTTTATAGAAGAAATATGATTATCTCAATATTTTCATCTAAATGTTGACATATACATGGAAACTAAATGTTGCACAAAAAAATAAAGCATTCTGGTCTTCACCTCACTGAAGTAGAAAAACTGAAAATTAGAGATGAAAGTGAATTAGATAATAAATAAATAAATATAATAATAAGGACTGCAAGACAGATTCCCAGAGACTAGTCTCTACCTTCCTGACAGGAGCTGTTTTAATCTCTTCTTCTAAAAACTCAAAGAAGTAAATCTGTATACAATAGAGACACGACCATTATCTCTAAATGTGTGCATTTCAAAAGGATCAGGCTAATAGTACATCAAGATATATGTGAAAAAAACATTGAAATCCCAATATTATTGTTTTTCTATAGTACTCTCAGAGAGTAAATTTGACTAACACAAAAAAAAAAAATGAAAGAAAAGTATAAGACCCAGAGGTGTCTTTATGGAAGCTTAGGAAGTAATTTGCAAAGCAGATTATGTATATACAAAACATCCTGATAAAATTATAGAATGATACATTTAAAAGCCCAATAAAGTTAATCATGTCAGCTAATAATAATCATTAACATATAATGGGTTTACTATGAGCCAGCCACTAGTCTAAGTACTTATACATTCAAATAATTCTTTTAGTCTTCACAGATAGCTTGTGAGGTTATTTCTCTTATGATGCCCTGTTTAAAAGGGTGTACATGGCAAACTAAATTTGGAGTACATCCGGTTACTATTTAAGGAATGGGATCCCCAGGCTGGGTCCAGGGAAGTAACCCTGTGGGATTCAGCTCTGGAGGGCTTCACAATTAGCCAGTCCAGGAAAAAGTGGACTCCACATGCTAAAGTAGCTGTGCAGACATAGTAGTGCTCAGGGAGACTTGTGAGCCTTCAAGGAGGAAAAGGTGCTCTACAGTCTTCTGCCAGGAATGAAGTCTGGGTAAGGTGTTGCAGAAAGAACATGGAGAAGGAAAAGGTAGGGGGCAGGTGCTGGATGAGCAGAATGAGGAAGAAGCTTTAAAGGGCACTTGAAGATTAGACTTTGAAATGTGTTGTCTTCAGAGGATTTTGTAAGTCTTTGTGACAAGCGTGTATTTGTAAAAAAAAAAAAATAGTCCAGCAAAAAAGCATATGTAACCTTTAATACCACTGTTGAATATTCAAGGATAGGGAGAGAAAAATAAATAGAATAATTTATTAGCATCTAGGCTCTTGAACAAATTGAAGATTAAGATAAAGTTTAAGGCAAATGAGCAATTTCAATGTCAACTTCACAACTGGGGCTGTAGCCTAGTTTCAGAGCCAAACCAGCCAGCTCTACTAGACAAATCCTAGCTCAAGACAGATTTCCTACTGATCTCATCACCAACTCCTGACCAAGAACAGGTGGTTCCTAGAAGGATGACAAAGAGAGGAGCGAAGATGAGCATTCGCACTGTTCCCAGATCTACCAGGACAAGAAATCATTCCACCTTCCCTGAGCCACAGTGAACAAAAGAGCCAACACACCAGTGCAGTTGCTCTAGCTGAACTTCCTTAGTGTGATATAGACATCTACAAACTAAAGGCATTCCTCTTCATTGCCCCTTGCTCTTCTAAATATCTCACATATTTACACAAGTCTGCAACTAAAATCATACTCAGTGATGAAATAGGGAATGTTTAAACAAGACGACAATGTCTATTAGAACCATTCTATCCACACTGAACTGGAGGTCTTGCTGGAATAAGGAAGTAAGAAAAAGAGATAAACTATACAGAGACAGGAAAGTCAAAAAAACACTATCTTACTAACAACTGATACAAATAGTTTAAAATTGCAACAGGGATTCTGGGAAGATAGCAGAGAGGTAACAAACCTAGACTCTCCCTTTCTGTAATTTGTTGTTCCCAAGACATAATACAGCAGTTTAGGGCTAGAAGAGCAGGGAATTCTTCCCTTTAAAAACAAACGAACAAAGATCTGAAGCAAATATCAAAGAAAGCAAAAGACAATGAACAGGGAGCCAGGGGGCAAGGGAGAGAGTCCCTGTTCCCCGAGCTGGGACTCCCAGTGGGGGTGGGGAGGCTGAACTGTGGATACCGCTGCAACCAGGAGACTTAACTATGACCCACAGCCTGCCTCTGAGAAGTAGAGTATTTCACCCCACAAAGTCAGAATTTATATTCCTTTCAGCTGCCCATGGATCATTCTCCAAAAGAGACCACATGCTAATTCATGGAACAGGTTTCAGTAAATGCAAAGGAATTGCAATTATCCCCTGTATAATGTCAGACCATAGCCTTGAAATTGGAGCTGAATAGCAAAAGAAATTCCAAGATCATCACAAATACGTGGAAATTGAATAGTGCACTACTTACTGACCAATCAATGGGTCACAGTAGAAGTTAAACAGTTCTTAGAATTAAATGATAACTCCACTACAACATACAGGAATGTATGGGACACAATGAAAGCTGTTCTATGAGGGAAATTCATAGCAGTGAATGCATATACCAGGAAAACAGAGCAACCCCCCCCCCAATCTAATGCAGAACCTCAAGCCACTACAGAAAAAGGAGCAAGACAAACCCAAAGCTTGTACTAGGGAGGAAATCATAAGGATCACAGCAGAAATTAATGCAAGAGAACAATAAAAAAAATCAATGAATGTAAGAGTTGGTTTTTTGAAAGGATAAATGAAATTGACAGACCCTTACCCAACCTTATCAAACAAAAGGAGGAAAAGGATCAAATCCATGCTATTAGGAATGAAAAGAGGGAAATTACCACTGATCCAGTGGAAGTCTGGAGGATAATAAACACATATTTTGAAAATTTATATTCCAATAAAATGAAAAACATAGAAGAAATGGATAGATTCCTACATACATATGAACTTCCAAAGTTGAAGAAGATATAGAAATATTAAACACCCCAATATCAACCTGTGAAATTGAAAATGTTATTAAAATATTAAAAACCTACCAACAAAGAAAAGCCCTGGCCCTGATGGCTTCATTGCTGAATTCTACAAAAACTTTTAAAGAAGAATTAATGCCAATACTTATCAAATTCTAATAAAATTGAAAGGGAAGCAGTACTCCCAAATTCATTCCTGGAAGCAACCATTACTTTGATTCCAAAATCAGAAAAAGACCTAACCGAAAAAGAGAACTACAGGCCAATCTCCTTAATGAATATTGATGTAAAGATCTTCAATAAGATATTGGCAAATAGAATACAGAGATCTATCAAGAAAATCATACACCCTGATCAAGCTGGATTCATTCCAGGGATGCAAGGCTGGTTTAACATACATAAATCAATAAATGTAATACATTATATCAACAGACTCAAGAACAAAAATCATATGGTCATCTCAATAGACGTAGAAAAAGTGTTTGACAAAATCCAACACCCATTCATCATCAAAACCCTACAGAGAATCAGAATAAATGGACTTTATCTCAAACTGATCAAAGCTGTTTACAAGAAGCCAATAGCCAGCATCATCCTCAATGGTCAAAAACTGAAACCTTTCACACTAAAATCAGGAACAAGACAAAGATGTCTGTTATCACCACTCTTGTTCAATTTAGTGCTGGAAACATTAGCCACAGCAATTAGGCTACACAAAGAAACAAAAGGAATAATGATAGGTAAAGAAGAAGTTAAACTGTCATTATTCACCAATAACATGATTCTCCACATAGAAGATGCTAAAAACTCAACCAAAAGACTGCTACACTTAGTCACCAAATTTAGTAGTGTAGCTGGATACAAGGTCAATGATTAAAAAAAAATTTCCTTTGTACACACAAACAACAAACTAACTGAGGGAGAAATTGGAGAGTCAGTCCCTTTCACAGTAGCATCCAATAAAATGAAATATCTAGGAATCAATCTAACAAAGGAGATGAAAGACCTCTGCTCTGAAAACTACAGCACTCTGAAAAAGTAGACAGAAGAAGTCGTCAGAAAGTGGAAAGACGTCCCTTGTTCCTGGGTAGGAAGAACCAACATCGTCAAAATAGCTATATCCCCACAACTACTATATTGATACAATCCAATCCTGATTGAAATCCCAACAGCGTAATTCACATATCTAGAGAAAATTATCCAAAAATTCATCTGGAATCACAAAAGACTTAGAAAAGCAAAAGCAATTCTAAGCAACAAGGGCACAATGGAGGGGGTATTATGACCTCCAACTTGAAACTTTACTCTAAAGCCACTGTGATAAAAACTGCCTGGTCCTGGCAAAGTAACAGATGTGAGGATGAGTGGAATAGATTAGAAGATCCAGAAACAAATTCAAATACACTAAACCACCTCATCTCTGACAAAGGAGCCAAATATCCTCGGTGGAGGAAAGACAGCCTCTCTTAACAAACGGTGCTGGAAAAACTGGGCTTTAACTCGCCAGAGACTAAAGCAAGATCTATCTCTGTCACTGTGTACAAAACTAAAATCAAAGTGGATTAGACACTTAAATGTTAAAACAGAAACACTAAACCTGCTGCATAAAAGGTTAAATAAAACTCTTAGAAACATTGGCTTAGGGAAAGACTTTATTAACAAAACCTCTATAGCATGAGATCTCACGGAAGATATCAACAAATTGGCTCTTTTTATTAAAGAGCTTCTGCACAGCAAAGGAAACCAGCAGAATGAAAAAACAACCAACAAATTGGGAAAGAATCTTTACCAGCTGTCTCTCAGAGGCCTAGTACCTAGAATATGTAAAGAACTTTAAAAAATCAGTCTCCCAAATTTAAAGACTCAATCCAAAAATGGGCAGCTGAGGGCTGGAGGATTAGCTCAGTGGTTCCGGCACCTGCCTCGCAAGCGCAAGGTCCTGAGTTTGATCCCTGGTAACCACATACAATGCTGGGCGTGAAGAGTCACGCCCACCAGCAATCAATACCACATACCACAGTGCCAGGCATGGTGGTTCACGCCTGTCATCCCAGCACTTGGGAGGCAGAGACAGGAGGATTGCTGAGTTCGAGGCTTGCCTGGACTACATAGTGAGCTCAGGGCCAGCCTGAACTACAAAG
>PVIC010001882.1:0-84431 GCA_004025085.1 Thryonomys swinderianus
AAAATAGTTTATTCCCAAAATCTGCAAGACATATGGATAGTAGAACTATATATAGTGAGGGCAATTAGTAAAACATAAGAAATCTATTGCATTTAGATTATTTAATAGGCGATTGCTTGAAAATTCTCCTCAAATAGAGGGATTTTGAAAAATGTCTTACCACTTAGTGTGAGATTTAGAGCTTCCATTTCTACTCTGGTTTGTTAACTCTGTATCCTTGGACCGACTCTTTTAAGCACCAATGTTTTCCGTTTATAAAACGAGAACAACACTAACTCTAGTTACTCACAGGACTGTGGAGGGTATAATTACTCCATATGTGCAAAAGCACCAGTCCTAGTATGGGACGCATTGTCAGTGTTCAATACAAGTTGATTGTACTCCACAAATAAGAATGCACGAGGTCTACAGACTGAGATGCTATCATTTAAAATCATCTTCAAATGAATGATCGCCCACGTCCCCTTTTCTTCTTACATAAATCATATGTTTGTTGTCCTGGAAAGAAAGCTATAATTTAGTTCCCTGTAAAAAATGTCCTTGATCTCAAGACAATATTGAGCCTACGACACTTCAGTGCTCAGAATATTAGAAAGTTGAATATCTAAATAGGGTACTTTGAAAGAATTTTTAATGCATTGTGTACTCTCATCTTATTGCCTTGGAACAAAATAATTATATTCTTTTGAGCATGAGGTTTCCAGCACTTCTGAAGCTGTGTCATCTGGGAAGACAGAGCTCGGTGTTAGGAAGTGCAGTTTCACCTTGTTCTCTTGATAGCAAAAGCGATGACTGAGACAAGGAGCTCGAGTCTCCTGCGCCGGCTGAGATGCTGCACAGGAGGCTGGGAGGCCTCTGCCTGGTGTCAGTGCACAGAATCCATTTAAAGATGCTGATTTTTATCTAAGAAAAGGAAAGAACTAATAGCTTTAACACAGTTTTCTTTAAATAGAACTGGTGTGCTCTGTGTGAGAGTGTGTGTGTGTGTGTGTGTGTGTATGTGTGTGTGCGTGTGCCAGCAAGGAAAGGAGGGGACAAAGCAGCATTCAAGACTCTCCCAGTAGACCTGCATCTTAATCACCCGTCCTTTCCACAAGCAGCCTGCAGCTCACCTTGAGTGGCAGCGGGGGGCGTGGGAGTGTGCACCTCGGGCCTGGCTGTGGGCCTGAAGCCATTTGGGGGTCAGCTGTGCTTCATTCACGTTGGCTTTGCCACACCTTCTGCTAACCCGATGCTTTTTAGCTTCCACTTCAGTAGGTTGTCAGCAGCTCTTGCTGTGCCTGGCTTCCCTTGAGCGGGTCAGGGCCACACACCCTAAGTACGTAGGCCAAGAAGACGCACAGATAAATAACTTCTGCTCTTCTTGACTCATCTTGGACACCCCGCAGCTCCTCTTTGGCTGCTTTCCCAAATTTTCAGGAAAAGCCTGCAAGCTGTTCCTGCTCGTTCCCATGACCCTTTTCTCCACAAAACTGTATCGGATCCTGTCCTTGGATTTTACCCATCCCGGGCTCTTCTCTTCGCTGTGGTAGAGTTTTTAAAGACTACTCTTCACTCCGCCCTCACGATCGGCACCTCCGCGCCTCTCTGCACCCTCCTTTCCCTCGTGCATTACCAGAGCTTCCTCCTGTTCCATCTGTAGCCCACACACTGACATGGAAACAACACTATTTTTTTCTGTTCCCCAAAGTTTGCATAATTGCAGGAGCTGCGTGTGGGAGCTGAGTAACCGCGCTGCCACAGGAGGAGAGGCAGGGGCGATTTCTATCATTCTGCTACCTCTCAGGAGCCCAGGGCTGTACAGAGCAGGAAGGGGCCTCAGAGGAGGCGAAAGACAGAGGTCACCAGGTGGAGTGCCTTTGGAGCCCAGGTGGGCAGAATTATTATGCAATGTAGCTATTTGTGAGACAGCGGGGCTCTGCAGAGTTTCTGGCGCCTGGCGTCTGAAGCTAATTAAACACTGGGCCCCCCAGGCGAAGCCTGCAAAGCCAGCCCGACCCTCAGGGATGTCAGTTCCGTGGCCCACAGCTAGTCAAACCGCCCTTCTCCCACTGATGGAGCCTCTCACAGGACAATATCCTTCGACAGACATTAGAAAGCGAAGTGGTACTACTACCCCAGGGCTGAGGGAGGCTGAGTTTCCCCACACAGCATCCAAATGGAGAGAGTTCCTGCGGTTCGCTCTTGAGGAGAAAATCCTTTCAGGTCTTAAGACACCATCACAGTTAAGCTCTTCGTCACCTTGGGGTTTTGTCTACCACAAAAAGCGCCTAGCTCGTATCTCAATCTTCTATATTCTGTGCTGCTCAGAGTCACACCGTCATCCTTAAATATATTGTGGTGATGGTGTTTCTTTGCCTGAAATCCTGTAGGGACTCCAAGCATTTCTCACACAAGTTCTAAATTCGCAGTAAGGAGGAGTCTTTCTTAGCACCTCCCCTGCAAAGACGCCCTTCCTCACCTGCTCCCCTGGGGTTCCCTCTCCTAAGCAGTGAGCTCGCCCCCTACCCCAAACCCCAGGCCCGGCTCTGAAGTGCAGGTCGCCTTCTTGTCCTCCTCTCATAGGAACTTCTTGGCTGTTTCCTTTTCATAAAAACACGTCCTTTGCTCTACCAAAACATCATTCCCAACTCAAGGCCTCACAGAAGAAAGAGCAGAAAACCCTCAACGACTTTGGTCCTGTTAGTCAGGGGAGTCATCTCAGCATCTCTAGACATTCAGAGATTTAGACGTTGTGTTCACTTGCACATAATGATGAGACTTCCACAGCTTAAATGATGACATTGTGGCTAAACATGCAGAAATTGCAATGAGACCGGTTTCCTATCTTTATCCCTGCCTGGCTGTGTGGCCTTGGGCTAATTATTTGAATTACCTAATTTTCGTATGTTGTCATTTGTATCCTGATATTTACCATACAATATGGATTTGTTGATTGCCATGATGACATCAGGAAAAATTAGAAATATCCAGGGTACAGAATGCTAGCCTTTCGTGGCTTCAGCTCATGACTTGTTCCTGCTATGATGTGGGCGTGGGGAGCCTGCCGTGTGGTGGGGTGAGTGGAATCAGATGGAACCATTAGAACTAAGCCATCCGGGACTTCTGCAGGTTGCTGGCCTGCTGTGGGAGGGCACCGGCGCTTCCTGGACCAAATTCTCTTCAGAGCAAACGGTATAAGGGCCTGAGCCTGCTCCGGGTTCCTCTCCCCTTACTGTTTGTGTGCTCTCTTCGATCCTCCATGAGGTCAGTACCTGGCCCTGGAACTTCCAGAATAGAAAGCTAAATAAACCTCTTTTCTTGACAAAGTGAGCGTGTCACATTACTTCATGACAGAAAGTCGGCAGACGCCATTCCCCAGACTGCTTCACAACTGAGAACCATGACAGAGGGGAATGTTCAACATGGCTGGACGCTCAGTTCAGCAAAGGTCAGAGGCGCTGTGACAGGTGAGCTGGGTGTCAGCCGGGCTGGCTTGGGGGCGGCCCAGCAAATCAGGAAAGCACACGTCTGGGTGGTCTGGGAGGCCCTGGAGGTGTGACGTGGGTCTCTGCATCTAGCCTCTGGCCTCTTCCTCCCTGGCGCTCTTGCCCTGCAAATCCCCTGAAAACATAAGCTAAATTGGACCTGCCCTCCTATGTATTGTGATGTCAGGCGAGCATCCTGACACATACTTTCTAAAACCAGAGGGAAAACAATAGGTGTGGACGTGCCAGACAAACTGGATATCAGTAACCAAGCCATTCTGAACTGATAAGGAGCTCATGCCCTAAAGAAATAAGTGAAGAACCCAGGTGGGAAGCTAGAAACTCATCCAGCAGCCATGAGATACACTGGAGAGGTTCCGTAGTTGTTGTTTCTTTTTGTTTGTCAGGAATATGATGGTGGGTCCAGGCTTCCAGGAAAATGTGCTGAGCCAGGATTTAAGAAGATGGATTAGAAAAGGCTCTGGCATTGCAGAGATCAGATGGGCTGGCATCACAGGCAGGGGTGGGAGTATCAGAACATGGACAATGATGATGCAATAGAAATGGGAAGGAAAGAATGCAAGTGGAAATCTTAGGAGAAAGAACCCGCGAGTCTTGCTGAATTATGAGACAATTTCGAATTAGCTGGCTGAGAGAGGCAAAATTGACTTGCACGATGGTGAAAATAAATACAATAACAAGCAACAAGTAACTGACCCTGCATAACACTCACTCTCATCAGGTGTAAATAGCAGGTAACAACACATTAAGAGCTACTAACAAAACGTTTTTGATTCCTAGGTACACGTGAGACACCCCTTCTCGGATGCAGCACATAACGTGTGGGACACACCTACAGCACTCACGTGTCTCCTGCTGAAATCATACACAAAGTGTTTCGGCTCTCTTTTTGAGGCCAAGGTCGGTTCATTTTTCAGAAGGTGCAGGCGAATGTCGCCCTCCCTGGTCCCGAGCAAATGACTGGCCACGCTCCCTCCACAATGCCTGAACCATGACCCTCCGGGTGATTGAACATCTGTGTCCTTTCCAGGCAGAAACAGGCCTAGTACACGTTAAACTATAAACTATCAGAGTCATTCACCTCCATAGTTTCTCAAGAATCCATGAACGGTGCGAGGCAGTGCACACGTGTCCTCTAAGCACGCTAAGAGGATGAGGTAGGAGGGTCACGAGCTTGACCCTGCCCTGGGCAACGTAGGGAGACTGTCTCAGGACAAAGAGCCCCCAGGACAGTGGTCAACGAGTGTCAGCTGAGCTGCCCAACTGTGGAGCTGTAGGAGCCGCAGGGCCCCAGGTGGGCGGCCTCACCTATTTAACTCCGTAGCCCGAACTTCATCAGAGTCCTCGGATCACCTTGGCTCCACCACTTTCCTCCCTTGGATTCATTCACTGCGAATGAAACCCGAGGAGACAAATGCTGCCCGACTGGCAGGGGCAACTGAGGCTTCTGACAAAGGGAGAGCAGATTTTTACCACCGCAAACATTTACTCGTGGATGTGTAAACGTCAACATTTTGGATGTATTTTGGAGCAGGCATGACTTAAAACACGACAACACTGTCCATCCCCAGAGCCAGGAGCTCATCGCTTGTTTTGACACGAGATTCTGGAAGTCTGGGCCTGGATCCACCCTTCCAGGTACAAAGTTCTGTGGTCTGGGCAAAACTCTTGGTGTGACCTCTTGCTTCAGTGCAGACCAGGCAAGTATAGAGCTCACTGCAGTCTAGGAATGAAATTCTTTTCCCTTTTGGGGAACACGGGGAAAGAAACCACCCTTGAAAAATGCTGATGAAGTGTAACTTTCCCCCATAATAATCCCTGGCATCTGTGACAGAGATCCTATGTTACCACCTCTAGGGAAGCTGGTTCTTGGCTTAGGCGCAGCCCACAGAACTGGCAGGAGGGATGGGAACGTATGTCAGGGTAGCGCAGGAGCTGTTTCTCAAGTGAGCAGGAGCGAGGCATGCTGGGAACACATCGCGCTGCAGTGAAAGCGACTTCCCTCCCAGAGTCCCTTGGAAGCAGGCAGGCACCGAAATCCGAAAGCCAAGACACTAACATCGCATGGGAGCAGAGAAGCGGCAGTGCTATCTCGGTTCCTTGCTGCTTACAAATGGACTCTTATCTTGTCCGGTCCCAGTGAGCTCTAGCCATGGAGGCAAGACTTCACTCAGCCTTCTAACCGCGGGCAGAGGACAGCATTTCCAGTAGTTCCGCACGCCCAGCGCTCTCGGGGCACCTGGGCCTGGTAGAAGCAGACCGTCAGCAAGTTGCTAACAGGCGGGGTGATATTTCTCAGCAAACGGTCAAGAAAGGGGATTTTCACAGGATGACGTGGCATGGAAGACTGGAAATGTGGACCTTTTCTGGTAGGAAAACTTTAAACTTCCAAAAAGCTTCATGGGTTCCATAAATACTCCGTGGTTTCTGTTGTGTGTCAGCCTATACACAGGCCTCCCTGGTCGCGAGACCCGCTAGGCCCTCTGGGTAACGAAAGCTGGAAAACCCATGTCCTTCTGTTGTGAGAACTCCCTGGAATGGAGGAAGGAAATCAAAGACCGCGCGAGCAGTTCACAGTCCTCAGGCAGTCGTCACGGTCCATGCTATAACCTGTGCCATCACCTGCAGCTGTTGTCTGGCATTTCCAGATCTCTCCACGTATGAATGCACAAGTCCCGGATTCAGCAAGTGACACATGTTTAAATCCAACGAGAGCCTGGGAGAACTTGAATCTCCCTAAGGAATCAGGAGCGTCTTTGTTCAGGAAAAGCAATGGCGTCTCAGCCTGGGGAGAGCAGGGCCCCCTGGTTTAAAGCCTACATTTAAGAAAAATGCAATGGTAGGTCCTAGAAACAAACAGCCCACTTGCAGGAACCTTCACCTTAAATACCTGTAGTTATGTGTTATGTTGCCTAAAGTGCTGCCCAAATTTTAAAACAGCTGAGTGTTCCTAAAATCTAGATTTAATTAAGACCAAAGTAGAGTCTCCACTCTGTATTGTATCTAAAGCCAACTCGTGCTGATTGAAGGCTGAGCTTCAGTCTACTTATTTGGTGCTGGACCGGTCAGATACAGATTTTTAGCCATGTTATATAATCTCAACAACTGCATGATATATCCTGGCTTTGTGGATATGAAAGCCAAACCCAGAGCCAGCTAGTTAGCTCATGACGAAACTAGGATTTGAACCTGATGTTGGCTTGTGGACAGCTGCTTTTCTTGCACCTGATATCAAGATTTCTGTTGCTCTAAACTAGCATCTTTGTTACTAGGAAAATAAGACAGGAAATTATATAAAGACTGTAAGTAAGACTCCCAGTGACATCTTGCCCTGGAAAATAAAGTCCACAAAATAAAGGTGAGTGGAGGAATATGTGGATAGTGTCATCATTGTAGTTGAGTTGATAGCTGACCGAGCAACGGTGGTGGAGGCCGGGCCCAGCGTCTCAGACCACTCAGTTTGATCACCACAAAATAAAAACCAAAGCTTGCTAGTCGCCAGTTTTGCCCTACAGCAATCATGCCCCACGGCACAGGGTGGAGTAACCCTCCCATGCTCTGACCACAGCAGTGAGTATCACAGGGCTCCCATACTGGAGCCATTAAGATTATTACTTAATTTTGCAAAAAGAGAATTAAGCCTTTGTGGCTCAAAAGGTTTGTTTGCATCTTGTTCTTCATTTTGGGCAAGGGAATTCATGCTGTTAATGGCAGTTAAAATTGTCAGAATGTGAAATCCAATCAATAACAGCATATGTAGCTCTACATATGAGATATATTTTTTCCTGGCGTATCGACGTTTTTGTCAAATAAATTAACCAAGGCTGCCCTCCTCCTGCAGCCTACTCCAGTTCCTTCTCTAGCCCACCTCCTCTCCCACCCCGTCTCTGCAGGAGAGGATGACTGGCCACTGGCTCTGAATGTGCTCATCTCCGATGGCATGAAATTCAGCTGCAGCACTACAGAAGCGTGCAGAGATTTTGCTCTCAAGGAAACCATGTTTTCTTTGTTTCGAATCCCAGGTGCCTGCAGGAGAACAAAAGCGATCCTGAAACAACCCACAGGAATTATAATGACGATGCTTTTTTCTTCTTTTTCCTTCCGAGGAAGAAAAATCCTCCTGAGGTTTCCTCCTACGGATCAGAATGATGTAGGATTCAGGCTGCTCCTCTTTCTTGCTTGACTTCTCCAGAAACTTTGCATCCTCACGAAAGTACATGTTATATAAAACCGAGGGGCTCGAGCTGCCTGCGGTGCTGGCGGGAGTCCGCAGCTCTGTGATTAGGGAGTGTGTGCGCTTAGCTGAGGATGAGCAGAGGCTGCTGGTCGTGTCCGTTTTGAAACTATACTTTCTCAGACACTAGGGGATACAGTAAACCCATGCTCATGGGGCCACCTTGACCTTGCCTCTGTCCCTTCGTCCCCTCTGCCCCCTGACCCCAGAGCAATGGGTGCCAATGGGGAGGAAAGAAGCAGGGGTCTGAGGGCAATCTCTCCCTCCTCCCGTGTCTCTCTCTCCCTCCCTCCCTTCCTCGATCTCTCGCTCCCTCTTTCCCTCTTCCTACTCCATCTTTGTTTCTGTCTCTTTTTCTCTCTGCATACTGGTCACACGCACATAACACATACTCACATCAAAACTAAAAACACATGTTTTCTGAAACAATATCTCACTTCCATAAGCAGCCATTGTGAAGGGTCCTCCCAGGGGGGGAGGTGGAGGAAAACTAAAGTCCCACAGTTAAGGAACTTGCTGTCTAGCAGGTGAGCTGTGCTCTAAGCCAATGAGTGGGACCACGTTCTTTGCCCCAGGACTCCTGCACCAAATTCAGTGTCCTTTCTTCTGGCCACGTAAAGCCACGCCGTTGCCTCTCGTGGACAGTGTGCATCTTCTGTGGACAGTCTGGTCTTCTGTGAAGACCGCCTCTGGCCACAAACAGCAGCGACCTGGTTTAACCAAAGCTGGTCTGGTCACTTCTTCCTTTCCGCAGATACATAAAACAATATTACTTGGTATATATTTGTTAGAGTCTTAGACGACTACTCAGAGATACTTGTATATTGGTATTTATTATAGCATTATACTTCTCACACTTGAAACGAGTTACAAGTCTATCAACAGGTGAATGAATAAACAAAAGCAACAGTATCACTGCAAGCTTGGGACTGGCGTGAGCTACATTAGGAGTTCAAGGTGGAGGGGCTGACAGAAGGGAAGGGGAATGGGAAAAAATAAGAATGAAGATATATGATGTACAGGTGCAAATCCTCAGTGATGAATGTGATCATAATGTGTTCCTAAAAGGTACCATTAAATTCAATTTAAAAAAAGAAAGAAAATAGAAGCTCTTCCCAAGGAACTGGGAATAAAGAAAGAGATAAACTAAGCTTGCTGACTTTGACAAAAGTTAGGTAGTTTCTCAGGTGCCACGTGATCTAACAGATGACTAAGCAGGCACCCAGACAAGAGCCCCAGTGGGGTGACTTCATCAAAACCAAGACTCGGCGCCCTTACTTTCTCCAGCCCTGCCTTGACTCACACGGACCACTCGTATTTTGACTGTAAGTTATCAACTTTGATTTATGGAACAGCTTTTCAGACTTCCTCACGGTAGCAAAATATTTGCATTTTAAATACAAAAAATAATACGGAGATTCTTATCTCACCCTAAATAACATGTTTAGATGTTTCTAATGCAAATTCTTTTTGTGGTCCTACATGCTAGCTGGAGAAGTCAGTGTTTCATGATTCCAACTTTCTTTTGCAAAGAGCTCATCATCTTCTGCTCTCTCTGGCTTCACTTCTGGCTGTCTTTTCCCCAGGTTGAATCACATTCAGCTAAACAGGAGGAAATTTTAAGTTGGGACTTGCCTGCCAATGAAACTCATATGTAATCTCAAATCCCGATTTTAATCAATAGTTTCAACTTTCGAACTAAGTGAATCTTTATACCAGAACACTCACGAGACGATCCTGCAGTGTCATTAGCATAACTGTGCAGCCCTGGTAGTTAAGAACAGGATGGTTCTGGGCTGAAATCCAGCTCTGCCACTAACCGGCTGTGTGACCTTGAGCGGTTACTCCATTTATATGAAGCTCGGAGAGCGGCTCTCTCCTCCGGCTTTTATGAGGATCACATATGCTAAAGCATGAAGGACATGTCATTTAATCCCCGGAACATGACGGGTACTTGATAAATATACCCAGTGTCAGCCTCCATCTTTCAAGCTTGAAAGAAATTGAACGCACACCGTGAACAAAAGTCAGACTGGCACCAGACTTCTCACCAGATAGACTGATGCAAGCAGAAATCCGAGCACCCCCTTATCCCATTCGGAGACAGTTTAACCGATTATTCTACACCCAGCAAATTACTAGTAAAGCTCATCAGCATCCCCATCAAACACTGCCAGGCACATGCTTGGCACTGAGCAAGATTGGGCTGATTGTTGGCTGCTGTAGTGAGGAAGATCCACTCCCTATGGGCCCTGGTGCCTCTCTTCAGAAGGGTGTTGGGAAAATTACTGAGGACTTAGGCTGTGTTGAATGCCTTTGAGAAAGCGCAAGGAAATGGGGTTAGTACTGTCAAGAGATAATACTGTAGATATCATTTAAATCTACTTTTTATCTTAAAAAAGAGGAAAAATCACTGACAAATTATGGTAAAGTAACCAACCCACTAGTGTAACTCACCATTTGACACATCACAAATGGTTTTTTTTGAGACAGGGTCTCACTTTGTAGTTCAGGCTGGCCCTGAGCTCACTATGTAGCCCAAGCAAGCCTCGAACTCAGCAATCCTCCTGTCTCTGCCTCCCGAGTGCTGAGATGACAGGCGTGAGCCACCACGCCCGGCCACAAACGGTTTTAACACTGAATTTGAGAACAGTGATCCTAAATGAGTAGATAAACACAGTTAAAAATTGTCTCATATTGCTAATTCAACAACAGGAAAATGAGAAAGAAATTAGATTTCCATAGAATTATTTCATGTATAACTAGTTTACAAAGAAGAGGCCTAAAAGTGAAGACTATGGTACCAAGATAAGCATGTAAAATAAGCAGAAATGTGACCACCAGAATGAGAAGGGCTGTTAAAATGCATTACATGAGGTGGGGGGGGGGCAGTTTGAAGATCCAGCTCATAAGTGGAGAAGCTGCTTCACCTTGGCTACTCTAAGGAAATACAGTGCATGTGGGAGCAGTAGGGGTGACCTCAGTGGGGCTGGGAATCTGAGATGAGAGAATCTATTACTCAAGCGAGTAATATTATTCAATAATCATTTGAAATTTTTGTGTAATGAAAGGAGCAGAAAAAGAAAAAGAAATTAAACATCAAAGTTTTTAGAGGAGTGAAGGTGTGGAAGAAAGAATCAACCCTTGTAGACCTTGGATGGGTCTGAAGGTTGGCGAAGGTGTTATGTGAAACAGGGTGGCGGTTTCTCCAGAGTTCGAAGTTGAACCTTTGTGTGAACCTCAACTGATCCCTCTGCTGGGCCAGGAAAGACATCAGTCTGCACAAGAATCGTCTGCACTCCCGTGTTCCCTGCAGCACTGACCACAGAGCGATGGCGGGGAAGCGGCCTGTGTGTCAGCGTCTGGATGCAGAAGGAAACTGTGGTCTCTGGGCACAGAGCAGCATCATTCAGCCGGGAAAAGAGAGAACCGCCCCCGGTGGAGAGCTTGAAACTGTGAAACAAGCCAGCTAGAGAGAGAGAGAGAGATGTATAACCTCATTTAAAGTGTAATCTATAAAGCAATGAACCGCGTGGAAATGAAGAATGGAATTGTGGGAAATGAAGAGCCATAGGACCAGGGTACCCACAGGGGGTTAGGAGCTGAGGGGCAGCAGGAAGACTGTGGTCAGCGATACTGTATCACATCCCAGAAATGAGCTGAAACAGTAGATGTAAGGTGCTCTGTGACCCAAACGCACACACACACATACACACACACGTACACACACACACATATACACATGGATGCCCCCACACACACAGTTAACCCTAGAAACTGATGAACTGATTAATTTGCTCAACTGGGTGATTCATTTCAATAAATACACATCAAAAGAGCATGTCTTCACCTGACACGATGTCTCACACCCACCAGCAAGCAGTACCACATACCACAGTGCCGGACATGGTGGCTCACACCTATAATACCAGCACTTGGGAGGCAGAGGCAGGAGCACTGCTATGAGTTCGAGGCTTGCCTGGGCTACATAGTGAGCCTAGGCCCAGCCTGAACTACAAAGTGAGACCCTGTCTCAAAAAAAAAAAAAAAAGAAAAAAAGAAAAGAAAGAGCACATCTTCATATCTTAAATAGTAAATAAAAATTGGGAAGGAACATCATAAAATCAGAGAATAAAAACTCACCAAAATGTAGAAATCTTCTTTACTGAATGATACAGCCAACTAAAATCAACTGTCCTCTCAAGTAAAGCGAAGACAATACAGGTCACAAAAATAGAAATTACCACTTTTACCCTATTCAGGATTTATAAAGAAAGATTTGTAATCAACTCGATGGCTTTTTAGGGGGAAAAGAAGATGAACTGTTATTTTGGAGACTGGGGACCATGCTAGAATTCACTCGGAGTGGGTAATCAGAATCCCAGAGCTGGCCTGAGGCCGGCTGGCAGGCTATCAAGTGAAGGGCCAGCAGCAGAGTGCCAGGGCAGCCAATGCTGGCACAACGGCAGAAGTACCAGCCAGTCCCAGCCACTGGTTTTTATTGGTAATCAGTGGGGGTAAAGGTGAGCAGGACGCACAGTCATGAAGTGTCTTTGGAAATTAATGTAAACAAGTCTCAGAAAGGACAAGACAAAAAGCATCACAAAGTGGGAACAGAATGAATGGAATATATGGTTGTCATTAGAACATCGCCCTTCGAGTTAGAAGATTTGAGCTGGGGAACCAGAATTTGGGTGCAAGTTACTCTGACCTCGACACATAGGCTTCCACTGAAGTCACTTCCACAAACAAGCCGAGTGTGGGGTTAACGCATTACAACCTGTGCTGCTTACAGCCTGTTTTGGAGCATAATCAATATTGCAGTCTCCTGCACCTCTGTTTAGGGTTTTCTTTTTAAAAAAAACAAAAAAAAAAACCAAGTAGGCAGAGCTCCAGTAGAAAGGAGTTAAATTTAACAAACGAAACTTCCTGTGCTGGCCCCCTGTTTCTGTTGCAGATAGAAGCCTACATGGGCCTCCCAGGGATGAGACAAGGACTCACGCATTCTAGAAAGCAGTTTTCCTGGGAGAAAGGAAAGGCACCAAACTAGGACTTTTCCTAAACTGTGAATGAACTATTGCCCTCCCTGCAAGTCTGGATGGGCATGCTATGATCGTCCAGCATGCCACATGCATAGGATAGTAGCAGCTTTAAAGTTCTTTGCAGTGAAGGGCACGTGGAATGTTCTCTCCGTAGCGGAGTGCACTCTGATTTCGCACTGACACGTGGGTCACGATGAAGTCTGAGGGGCAGGGGCATTTGGCAGCGAGAGAAATGTGGCCCTGGCTGATGGCAGGGGCAGAACTGCTGGCTTATGCCACCGAGATAGGGCCTCACGCATAAAGAACAAAAACAAGAAAATTCAGGCCCAAACCAGTAACACTGCCCTCCAGGTCATGTTCGGCTCATTGTCAGTTGAACACAGGGGCATGTCTGTGCTGACAAAGGGCTGTGGGGACCCGTGTGCCCCTGAGATCACCCCTCCCCGCTTTGACCACTGGTCCTGCCTGCCCTGTCCCTGACGCTGCACTCAACACCCTGAGAAGTTCCTGAGACCTGATGTTAAGGTGAGGTGAAGACTTCGGCTTCCGTCACGCAGGCCAGGGCCTTCCCTCCTCTGCTTTTACACACCTCTGTGTGCACCATGATTCCCGATCCTTTCAGATCCTCCCACAGCGGCCTACTCGGAAGCCTTACGGTGGAGCTAGCAGGAGTTTACTAAGAGAAGAATCCAGTGCCCGGTCTCCTGGCCGCCTCTGTCCCCTCCGAAGCCCCGGCGCACTTTCCTGCATTGCCCACCACCAGCCCCTAAGTCAGGTGCCCGGGCCCAGCCTGAAACCCCTGTGTGCTTGTGTCCTGTGGGGTTACACTCCTTCCTTAGAGTCTTAGTCTTTCATGGAGTTCATTCCTTTTAATTCCTCTGAATCGCCTATCGTATTTCTGTCTTCTTTAAGAATTTGATTTCTCCCTCATCAGAACTTCTGGAAAGATTTCATCAATCTTTAAATACAGGTTCAAGGGTTGCCTGTTTTCTTCATGGGAAGATGCGCTGATCTCCACGAGCGGAAGTACCCTCGGTGTCCTTTTGATACTGACTCTCCCTCCTTTAATATCATCTTCGTCACCGCCGTGGCCATCACTGCCACCACCGTCAGCATCTGTCCTCTTTCCTCATCGCTGTCATCTTGGGGATGGCCGTGTTTTCAGCCAGCAGCATCTGTTCTGAGCCGGCCCGCGGGGCCCCAGCGGCTGTCTAGAAGATGAGCCTGAGGAGGCCGAGCGCGGGAGTGGAGGTCCCCCCCTCTCTCCCCTCGCTCGGGTCTGCGAGCGGCACAGTGAGATGATGGAACGAGAGAGGGAGCGTAGATTAAGAAAACCAGAGCACTCCAAAAAACCAGAAGTCGACTCTGCTTTCCTCATCTGCTGGTTTATTCTTGGGGTGGATTCACTAATGGCCACCTTGGAGGCCCAGCCAAACTGAATCAGAGTGATTTGGGCACAGGAGACGCCCCCTGAGCACCGTCGCCCACGGTATGAAAGGAGAACTGGAGGGAAAATCAAGGGCTGCGGATGTGCTAGAAGCTTCCTGCGGTTGGTTTTCTTGATGCGACGTTGGCTGTTCTCGTCAGAGGAGGAGCTCAGGTCCTCGCTGTTCCGGGGACCGGCTGTCGCCCCCTCGGGGGAGCTCTGACCTTCACTATGAGTGTCCCTTCCTGGCTCCCGCAGGGATCCCTCTGTCCGGTAGCACAAATCCTTCGCCCCCCTGGTGCAGGCTTCCTGGTTCCACCGCTGGCCCGTGGGCCTGCAGCTCCTTGACGCAGACGAGCCTGAGACGCGGCCTCAGCCCTAGGCCCTGGCTGGACTCACAGAGGCCTTTGCCTTGGGCTCTCGGCCTTCAGCTGCTGCGCTTGCGCGGGACACTGCTGTGGCGTCCAGGCCCTGGGCTGGAGTCTGTGGCTCTCCAGTGTGTAGACAGGTCTCTTGCATTCTTCTGCTTTGGGTGACTATTATAAAATAATCGTATGAATGATCTGCCCCGTATTAAATCTCTTCCCTTGCACGACATGATTACAGCAGTTCTGTATCTCCCCAACATGCTCCTTTTCTCTCCTTCTCTCCTCCGCATCTGCAGAGGGCAGCTCGGCACCACGCAGCGCCACCCGGAGCTGCTTCTCACAGCCGAGGCAGGCACAGCTCACCCGCAGCGGCCTGCGGACCCCATGTGCACGTTTGTGTGATGCCCTCTAGATACATCTTATTTCACAACCCACAGACGACAACCGCAGCACGTTCCTCTAAGGTGTGTTGTGAAGAGTAAAAACTCAGAAATGAGTTTGAGCCTGAGAATTTGTAAAATGAGAAATGAGTCAAAAAACCTAAAAAACATTTCATTACATTGAAACACCTGTTGAGTAAATTAGAAAGCCGTTGACTGGTAGTTTCGTTGAAAACCCCCTGAATGTCTTCAGGAGAGACGGGCCCGTGACTGCAGGCTCGGCCCTGCCCAGCGGCGCTGACCGCCCGCGGCGAGCACAGGTCCCCCGCACCCACGGCTTCCGGACTCGCGTGCGCCTGGCCGCCCTGCCCGCTCTGCTCGGTTCCCGTCCGCACCCGTCCCCAGCGTCTGCCCTGGCGAGAGCACCATCCGAGCCGGGTGGGCCCTGTCATCCGCTCTACTCCCTGCCAGGAAGACGGCGGACCCCTCGCCGCTGCCCCGCTGGCAAGGAAAAGCCCAGGCCCCGGAGTCCATGCTGGGCGGGCACGCACCCAGAGGCCTGCGGAAACCGGACCACAGAAAACATGGCTGACGGCCACTCTTCCCTCCCTCCTCTCCGCGGACTGCCTCTCGGGTCTGGCTGGGCACGTCCGTTCTCCTCCAGGACGACTTTGCTCAGCTCTGCCTGCAGCAGCAAAGGTCACCCGAACCCTGAGCTCCCTGGCGCAGTGCGCGGGGGCGCAGGCACGCGCCCGCTCCCGTGAGGCTGGCGTCTCCGTGGTACACAGCGCGGGTCCGTGGCTGCCCCTTCTCTGTCCGCAGAGCTCCTCTCCCGGGGAGGAACTCACAGGCCGTCGGCTTCAGAGGCAGGGATGGGACCCCGCGTCAGGGCGGCTTCGTGACAGTCATGAGACGACCAGGCGGCACAGTGTGGCGTGTGGCAAGCCTGCAGCAGCGGTGCGATGCATGACACGACCAGAGCAGCCCCGCCGTGGAGTTCAGGAGAGAGAACTGGGACAGCTCGGGGGTGACTGTGTGGCAGTGTGCTGGGGTGCCCAGGTGATCGGGAACTTTGTGTGGCACCGTGACCGCGGAACACAGTCCCAGAGCAGCGGAGTGACACATGTCTGGAGTTCACATGACGCAGGTCATGGCCGTGCGGCGCGTCTGTGCCTTCCATACAGAAGGGCAGGGAAGGCTCCTCCGTCTGGTCGCCTCTGAGTGGCTGAGCCCAGCCACCCTCCTCACCCAGGAGGAGCAGACAGAAGGCAAATGTCTGCACTTCATGTAAGTGTGGCACTCCCTGACGCCTGCCTGAGATGCCTTCTTCAGCGACGGAGCAAATTACACCTGGTGTTTATGTGAACCGTTCTGCTATGTTAGAAAAATGAGCAGTTCCCTCTAGGAATTCAGTTTATTTTGGCAAGGGAAGATACACATTTCTTAGCAAAGATACACATCTCAAGTAAAGGTAAAAGTTTAGGACAAAAAAAAAAATCAACTTGAAACTTCACATACAATAATAGGAGTAACATCCTTGAGTTCTATAAATACAACGCAGGGAGGTTCCCCGGCCTGGGGTGACAACACTGAGACTTCTTGCTGGACCAACTCTTGTGCTAAGATATTCATGGCAAGCAGCTCAAACAAAGCCGTGACCAATTGATACAGGAAGCCCAAGTGTTTGGGGGAGGTTAGAAGCCCCCAATTCTTACGCCCCAGAGTTGAATGTAAGTGGTAGTAGTCGGTGTCCCCTGGGGGCCATGACCACGTGTCATCACCTTGCCTTTCCAGAGTGGTGCAGCATTCATGGCCTGGGGCTCCCAGAGCCCCAACTATACACAAGTGAGTGAGCAGGTGCACCACAGCTCTGCGTCCTTGAGGCAGTGACACAACTGTCGGCCATGTCACACACTGACCTAAGTCAACACCAACACTGACACCTCATTGATAGCCTTTGATTGGCCTGACACAAATTAAGCATGGTTATTCTTTTTCAGTGTAATTTCTCTAGTCCCCATCAGAATGGTTTATTCTGGGTACCATTTCCTAGCATTTTAATAAGTGCTCTTCAAAAACGTTTTTGGAAATCAAGTGAGTGAAAACAGCACTCCGGGAACACACAGACATTGGCTGCTTTAAGCCAGGGATTTAGCTCAGTGGCTCCAGAGTCTCCCTCACAAGTGTAAGGTCACAACTTCAATCACCAGTATCCAAAAAAATAAAAAAGTAAAAAATGACACTGGCTGCTTTGGTGGCAACCTGAATCCTGTAAAGTGCATGAAATCATGAGGTGGGACAAAACAATTATCAACTAATAAGATTGTGAGTATAACCGCTTGGGTAATATTGACCCAGTGGGGAAGCCAGTCAGGTAGGAAGTTCACATATCAGGAACAAGGGCCTATCCAGGAAGGGGTGGGTGAGAAAGTCTTGGTTCTGGTCACTCAAGGTGACTGATGTCTACTGAGAATATCAGTCATTACTATTCATTGCTTGGACAAATGTACCTCTGGCCATAGTTGGAATCTCATGATTTCACACCCAATTTGTGAGTTTGCTCCATAAAACCTCCCTTGGGAGTGAAGTCTGCCCAAACCCACTTTCCAGGTCTCCTTCTGTCCCTCTGAGGAAGGAGCTGTCTGTCCTTCCATAAATATTTCCTACTCTGAATCTCCATTTTCCCTAGAATTTGCTCTTCAGTTTTAGAGAACAGGAACGTGGCATATCAAATATCAAACAAGCTGGGAGTTTCATCTGTTTCCTCTGTATCATCCTTAGATCAGTCACACTATATTTTTAGGGGTATTAGTCAAAAAATGTCCACAAGTGTTCATGAAGTTTTTTCTGGATACTTTTTACCTGCCTTTGGCTGAATTCAGACCACGAATGGGAGCATAACCTGTCCCACCCCACACTAATTCCTCAGCAATGTCTTCTCTTGTTTCTTCTTCAAAGCTTCAGCAACGTCACACAAGTTTTGAACTTGGCTCCTTCAGACAGGTGTAAGGGAAGCACAACATAAGCACCCTCAAAGTCTTATTAGGCACCCCAAATTTTCTGAGCAGCTGAATATGCAGAATGGAGTCCTTGAGCCTCATTGGTGGGAGGCTGCCCTCCAGCCTCAGCCATGCCACCTGTCATTAGCTGAAACCCTCGCAGACCATTTCCACACAATGTGGAAAATGGCGTCTGATATTGACTGTTATCTTGATTAGATCAGTGAGTATTGATTTTCTTCCCTCAACCTTAGGAAGTTTTGTCTTTTGCTGTTGGCTTTGATTTTAGTTGTTTTGTTGTTGGTGTTGTTGTTTTTTTCTCTTTCACTTTTAGGAATATCTAACTTCTCTATGCTAAAGTTCCAGTCACTCAACTATGGAGTCCACAGTTATTTACTAAAGGGTGATGGGAATCACTCTGAGTATACAGCATGTTAAAAAAAACAAAGGATAAAAAGAAACAGGGAAGGTCTCCACTTAAAAAATATTATAATTAAAGTCAATTCCAATACCCGTGATGTACCAGGTACTCAGAAAGCAGTTAGGTATATGATACAGAAGGAAATCAATGGATTCTGAAGATGGAGATTTGATGTGAATGCATAAAGGAAATGCCCAGTGGCTGGTCATATAGGTACCACCAAAGCTCAAAAATGTCAAAGCCAATGTGTATATTAGAGAGCTGCGATATTTAATCTTAAACTTTATTCCCACTACCTTTATCTCTGTCGTTTATCATTTATCTGCTTCCCAGATGATCACTTAAGTTTGATCTTCTCATCACTGGTGTAGTTTACTGCCTCCGGATTTTTATTAAATATGCAAGTGATACTTCTATTAGTCATATTTGCAGTATATCATGAATACATCTATGGTGGGCAGTTGGTACATGTACATGACACATCTTATTTCATTTGATGCTTCCCCCCCCCCGCCTTCTACTCTCCCCAAACTAGTACAACCACTAAGGAAATCAGTATAGAGATTCCTTTAAAAATTAAAATAGAAATTCCAGTTGATCCAGCTCTTCTCTTGTAGCTATTTTACCTAGATAACTAAAGACATTAATAGCATGGTACTATACACACACACACACACACACACACACTCACCATAGTTTGATCTTGAGTGTAGTTCCAGAGAAGTCAGGCCTCCAGGGCCAAGCTGGCTCCTTGATTTCACCTGCTTTCCTCGGAGCAGGGCTGCCCGGGGCCCACCATGCTCCTCATAGGTGGTCAGCAAGGCTCTGCTTTCCCTGAGATCCTACAGCGATTGCTGGTGTGCAGACCTGTTGGCATTACTCCAGGGACTCTGGGACGACTTTGTGAAAGCTGGCACTTGAGAGTCCCTGAAATTCCTTGAGTCCTCCCCCCGATCTTGGTGTCCTCAGTCCCGTTAGGGGATGAATTTAGGGTGGATCATCCTGTGATACAGACACCGTCTGGGTGATCCGCTGGTCCCCTGCAGCAGTGAGCAGGCACAGTCCTGAAGGCTTCAAGTAACAAGGGAGACAGAAATCCCAGCTTCCCGCCCTCCTTCCTACTCATCCTTATCTCCTCCCACCTCTAAGGTGACAAAGGCTGGGTCTGCAGCGCTGGCCTGAGGACCCGACCCTGCGCGGAAAGCACATCTCCTGGCCTCAGCATGAGCCTCAGGGAGCAGCCAGAGGACCAGAGGCTCCACTGCTTCTTTAATAAGGTGGGATATTTTACTTCCTGGCTTCCTTCATCCTGATGAGTTGGCTTTGTTTTTCGTAGAAATTTCCCCAGAGTTGTTGACAATAGACAGCCAGCCTTAGCTTTCCAGGGGTATTGTAAGTTTTGCAATTTTAGAAAGAAGTTGGAGAAAGATATGAACCAACCATCTTTTCAAAGTATAGCTCAAAAAAATTCTTTTAAGTTGCTTTCAAAAAAATTACAACACCAAATCACATATCACACTGTTTTTCATATCCTTTAATCAGAAAGAAGCTCTGCCTTGTTTTTTGCTAGAAAGTAGAGAAGGCGAAGTAGACTGCTCCAGCCTCTCCATACGGATATGCTTCTCACTGACTGCTGGGCTCAAATAAACCAAATCTAGCTGTCAGCACAACTCCCTGCTCCAAACATTTATGCTAAGAAGCTTGGAAAAATCTTGACCTTATAGTTCATATATTTTAAAAAATGTATATTTCTTTTGTTTTGCATCCTTTCTAGAAATTTTTTATTTCATAATATGTTCGAAATCAGTATTTGAGCTCATGCAAAAAATGTAGTTGCATATTCTTCCTGCATCTGTCTGTCTCTTTCCAGAGTCTAATCACGCCTGTCACTTTGCTTGGAATTAGCTAACAAGTGGCATCCTATTCCATTCACATTAAGCCCTGTAATGTCACCATTTGCTGTCTCAGGAGGACGAATTTGCAAGTTCAATAATTCATCAGAGTGTGCAGAGGCTGAACTCGAGTTCAGAGGTGAGTTATCATCTCAGTTATCACCACGAACTCTCTGTATCTTATTTTCCAGAAACCATCAGGGGAAAATATTATGCACAAAAATAATTTAAACAGCATCTGTTTCAGTCACTGTTATAATCCTGTCTGAGACGACTGAAAGGATAATCACTTTTTCTTGTGAGAATACAATGTTCTGCTTTAAATGGGTTAAGTACGTGCTGTAACAGAACACTGGAAAGTCAGGATGGAAAAACGTGCATGGAAGATGGCTCAGCTACGAGCCTGGCTGCCTGATTTCACAACAATAACAAATTAACCCGTGGAGAAAGTGTCTCTGACAACTTGCGATTGGGTCAGTGAAACGGGAGACTTTGAGACAGTTCCCTGGGAAACCAGTCACTCAAGTCTCACTGCTTTAATTTTCTCAACCCAGAATAATCTTCATCCCAAGAATGCAGACTCTAGAAGGGTAAACACACATGTCTTATTGCTTATACCAAGTGTCTAGCTCAACAGCAACATGAATTTGGCCCTTAATGAATAACCATCAAAGCGTCATTCACTCTAGATATGAAAAGCAAAGACAAGCCACATGCCAGTGAGATGATCACTAAATTAGTACCGCTCTGGAGTTATGACACCCGCTGCAAATAAATCCATGTCACTGTCCCTATAGCCGTCCTCCAGCAAGAGGATGAAGAAGGAAAGTCATCCTATAACAGCAAATCAAAACATGCTTTTAAATGCGGAGTGTAAGGGAAAGTGATGAAAAAGGCCAGACATCTACCCTCTTTGACTAAGTTCATGCGAACATGGAGAACCATGATTAAAAGCAAAAGCCATCTGCCTTTGCAAATTAAAAGGGGAAACTCAGCTGGCTTGGAAGTGTCCTTGGTTTGAACATGGTATGGCTTAAACCTCCATCAGGGGCCGCCGTGGGCCTTGGAACAGGCCTGCTCTCACATGGGCAAGAGAGAGCCCAGACAGGAGAGAGCCATGGCATCCGGGGTGTTGAGGGGCTTCAAAGTCTGATCCGCTGTGAGGCTGGGGCCGAGTGTACTCAGGAGGAGCTGGGGCTGAGAAATGAGTGTATCTTGGGATGAGCAGATTAGGAAAGGACGGACACAAAAGGGAAAAGCGAGCAAATTTGTGCTAAAAAGTAAGGAGAGGTGCTCAACTGACTGGTGAAGAACACCTGTGGTTTTTGCTTACTGAAGAATCATGGGTAAGCTGATGGCTGGACCACAGGAAGGGAAGAATGTGTGAAGGACACACGGTCTCAGGAAAGCACGGACTGTTCCCATCTTCACCTCCTACCAGCTTTTCATTCTACTCCTGTTCATCGTGATCCGCTACAAGCTCAACTCCAATACCCCTTGGGCTTCACCCATCAATTTGCTGAACATCCACCTTTTTCTTGGGGGCAGAGATGAGGTTGTGCTCATGACCTGAAGCCTAGGGTGGCATCTCAGGGTCCAGGGATGAAGCTGGGGTGGGGTGCCCTCCTCTCAGTCCACCGAGGTCAGTGCATTTTCAGTATGCCTTATGATCACATTCACCATTGAGAATTTATACCTCTGCGTGATATATCTCAGTTCTTGATTTTTTCCCCATTTCCCTTCCCACCTGCCCTATTCAATTTTCCATCTTGTTCCATATTTCCTTTTCCCTCCTTGCCCTTGCCTACCTTCTCCTCTCTTCCCCTTCCCCTGGGAACCTTTGTTTCCTGTTTCCTGTTTCTTGTTTCCTGTTTCCTGTAGACCGGTACAACCACTGTGGAAGTCAGTGTGGAGATCCCTTAAAAAATTAGGATTAGAGTCCCATTTGACCCAGCTCTTCCTCTGCTGCGTATCTTTCCAAAATGAATTAAAAGCATTGTACCACAGCGACATTTGTGCAGCCATGTTTGTAGTAGCTTGGTTTGTAAGAAATCTTGGAAACCACCCAAATGTCCATCAACTGATGACTGGATAAAAAAGATGTAGTGTTACTTTTTTTTAACCATAATAAATTAATATCATTTGTGAATATATCACTTTAAAAATTGGTTGAAATTTTACAAATTTACATTATTTTAAGATGTCAGTTCGTGTTTGAGAGTGTTTGAGTAATATGTTCACTAAAATCATTTAGGTTCATTTAGAAAGAATTTCACCCCTGAAAAAGAGAGAGGAAAATTCCTGAATTGGGGAAATAATCAGAGCACAGCAAGAGAGACTTGAAGAATCCCCTTTGTGAGCCACAGGAAACAGGGGTGGCTGTGAGGAGTGGGAAAGGTTTAGAGCCGTTCCGGGGCAGGGGGAGGGGCTGAGAACTTTCCTTCCAACCCACTGGATGTGCCTCCCACGGTTCAGAGCCGGAGTCAGGGGGGCTCGTGTGTTTGTGATGCATTTCACCACACACCTCGCACTCACAAAGCAGCCCAAGGCAGAACTGTGTGCCCTTTGTCGACTAAGCAGTGCATTATCTAAACAGGAGAAGCGTTTTAGATCTCCTAGCAACCAAAGCTTCGAATAATCTAGTTATAAACAATGTGCTGAAAAGTGACATAAAAGCTATTGTCGTGTTGTCATGGCAACCGGCACACTTCTGTTGAAGCCCTCCTAGATCCATAATTTTACATCACACCTCAGCCACAAAGGCTGTATTGATAACAAATCAGCCCATACGGAAACCTCTCTATTCACTACTGAATGCTGCTTGGCCCCCTTGCTTGTAATTTATCCTTGCTCCAATGTGCGTTTTTGAGTAGTTATAGCACTCAAGTCTTCAGTCTGGGTGGAATAACAAGAGATTTTTTGTCCCTTGTCCTGATTTATCTCCTGTCGCTGAGTCTCCTACACAAGATAAATGTGGCCAGACCGAAATCCCGCTCTCTCAATATGCCATGGTTTCTCCAGCCTTACACACACAGTCCCATTTAGCAGCTTTTCCCCAAGACTTCTGCTTACATAGATGTGCTAGCTTAGTCAGTACAAATGCAAACTACAGTTGAAATTAGAATTTCAGACAGTGAGGTTTCTACTATCAATACAGCTCCTACGTTACCACATAGGACCTACATCTACTAAAAAGTATTGTTTGTTTTTCTGAAATCCATGACTAGTGTCTCACAAGGTAAGGCTCCTGCTTGTAACTTTCTTAAAGCCCCCCTGGGCTGATGGAGTAGGAGTGTGCAGAGGGAGGAGCATCCCAGAGCTGGTCCTGGCCACCCGTGGCTGCCCTCCTGCGGGTACTCGGAGCCTCTTCCCAAGCGAACAGCACAGCCTACAGCGCACACCAGACAGCATCACTGTCCCTTTTTCCAGATCCTCAGCCCTCAGCCTGCTCCTGGGCTCGGACCATGCTTCCTCCCTTCAGGACCCTGAGTCTTCTCACCTGGCTGGGGCGGAGATCTCAGCTGGACCCCAGAAATTGAAAGGGCCCATGTCACACAGATATAATCCTATCAAACTGTTGGATACTTGCCTTATGACTCAAGATATACTAAAAACCAGCGAATGGTCTACATAAACCTGTACATGTACATTACAACTGATGGGCCAGTCCTATATATTAATGAATCAATAGTTTTGACTATGATCTTTTTTTTTTTTTTTTGAGACAGGGTCTCACTTTGTGGTTCAGGCTGGCCCTCAGCTCACTACGTAGCCCAGGCGAGCCTGGAACTCAGCAATCCTCCTGCCTCTGCCTCCCAAGTGCTGGGATGACAGACGTGAGCCACCACACCCAGCACTGTGGTGTGTGGTATTGATTGCTGGTGGGTGTGAGTCACCACACCCAGCATTGTATGTGGTTACTGGGATCGAACTCAGGACCTTGCGCTTGTGAGGCAGGTGCCGGAACCACTGAGCTAAATCTCCAGCCCTTGACTATGCTTTTGAAATAAATCTAGGTCCTTCTCAATTTGTTCTGTTAGTGACGAGACAGAACAATTGTTAATGACAAGATTAAAAACCTCCAGTGTGACTTTAGATTTGCCTATTAATTTTCTTGTTCTTTGAATTCTTGCTTCATATACTGTAATTTTATCATCTTTGATATGGAAATCAGATTTAAAATTGTCATTTTCCTGGATAATTAAATATTTTGTCACAGTGACCTGAACAGAGTAGATATTAAGGTTACACACTGGTGTAACTAAGTAATTTTAAGGTCATTGGTGAGTAATGCGTGAGTCGAAGATGAAATCACATACATTTTACAAAACATCTTAAATAAGTGCATTTTAGAACGTGAAACAGAAAAGGTTTTAGACTATAGCTAAAACAATAGCTTACAGGAAAATTTAGATTAAGGTGTTAAATATCAATGATCTAAATGTCTCAGTAAGTTAGGAAAACAGTAACACATTAGAGCTGTGAAGTAAAAGGAAACACCCCACACAAAAGCCACTGCTTGTTTGTGCTTGAGTAGTTTCTGCTCTTGCTAGTGACTGACCTTTCCTTGTGATTTCACATCTACAAAATCTTTTCACCAGTAACACCGAGAAATGTCACTGTGCCATGTGTTGTACAGAATTTTACATGCACTGTCTCTCTACAAAGTAAACGATTTTTTCCTATTCTATAAATGGGAAAAAAAAAAAAAAGCCCTGAAATCTGTGAAGCTATTTTACACACTCGTGCCCAAAAGTTCACTCTCAGGGGGTTTCAGGAGAAGCCAAACCCCACAGATACCTGTCGGAAGGTTCCTTTCGCCGACACCACCCATCTGGTTGTGCTGATCGGCACCCTCTTTAGATTTCCAAAATGTAGGTGTTCATGCAGCTCGACCTTTCCTCGCTATAGAGCTAGAAAGTTGCTCATAACCTCCATTCGCGCTGACACAGATAGTCCCCTCCTCTGTTCTTGGATAGACGCATTCTCTGATCGTTCAGCCCCTCTGAGAGTGCAAGCTCCTTCCAGCTCAGGCCATTCTGAAAGCTCCTTCTCCTAGCTCCCAAGTGGACCATCTACTCCTTCCTTTTCCTCCTTCCTCACTTGGGGAAGGGGGAACTTGCAAAAGGACCCCCTACGGTAGCGACTCTGCAGAAAGTGCCATTGACTGCAAAGGGTAATGTTTTTACAGCACCTGTGTGGTCTGTTGCTACAGCGATGTTTATTTATTGAGCAACTGGCGAGATAATGTAACTGAGGTTTTTGGATTATAATTTATCTTAACAACATTTTCTTTTTCCAAGGTGCTTTCCCCATAAAATAATCAGCCTCGATAATGTACTTGAGTAGAACAAGTGTATGGTAGCCTTGTGGAGCCAATTTCACTCGGTTCTCAGTCTTTCAAACAGGTTAGGAAACAGCAAACTGGGGAGCAGGGATTAGGCAGGTGGGGTACAGACCTGTGAGTTCACCTGGTCTCTGTGAATCTGCTCTGAGAGGGATGTCACTGCAGGACATTTCTTGGTACACAGTGTCTTCCCATCTCTTGGAAAAGTGTCTTTAAGATACAAATTTTCAACGATAGCTAGATAGGTAAATAGATAAATAGATGAACGCTGGAGCTGCCCCAGATGGACTTGGCTGTAGCCTGGAGTTGTGTGGCACCATCAGGGGGTACATGCCCAGTATGGTTCGGTGCCCTGTGTCTGAGCACGAGCCCCACACACAAAGACCACAGGGCTGGGAAGCAACATAGGATAACTCGCCCAAGTTCCTTTGGAAGATTCTTAAAGATGATACTTCTGACCATACCTTCTTTCGGTTACTTTTTACATTTGTTTTTTAGTACTGGGGATTGAACTTAGATCTTTTGTTCCTAAGTGTTTCTCTGCCCCCCTTTTTTTTTTTAATTGCTTTATTCTGAGGCAGGGTCTTGCCCAGGCTGGGCTCAAACGTGTGGTCTTCTTGTCTCAAGCTCCCCCAGTCGTGGATTTCAGGGGCGCTCCCAGCTCCGCGGCGGCCTGTCGGCAGCTGCTTCCTGCTGTCCGTCTGCACTGATCCCTCCTAGGTCTGAACAAGGGATAGAGACGTGAATCAGCATTCCCCGGGCATTCTTGGCAATTCGGAGCGTCCCCTCTCACTCCTGCCCTGTTTTTAATCTCACTCTGTCCCCTTTGGCCCTAAATTCATGGCAGGCTCTGTCCTCCCTCCTCTGGCGGCCGAGGCTCGGTGTCTGTAATTGGTCTCCTTGGGACTCTTCAGCAGCCGCGCTCCGAGCTCCACCGGCTCCCGGACAGACGGCCTCAGACAGCGGCCGCCCGGCTCGCCCTCCGGCGGGGCCCGAACCTCCAGCCGATCCAGCCCCGGGGCCGCGCCGGGTCAGGGCGTCTTTCTCAGAAGTCATGATTGTCTTGCGGCGCTCGCACCTCTCTCTGCTCTGCGCGCCCTCTGTGTGAACAGGAGCCGGGAGCGGCCGGCACAACAGTGCGTAATAAACTGAGCGAAGAGCCAGTTGGAAAAATAAGATGCAGAGCTTATTTGGCTGCTGAAAACACGGAGCTCATGAACGGCAACCAGGCTGACGGCTCTCTCGTCGCGCGTTGTGCTGTTCCTGCTTCACACTGTGCCAAGTGAAGTCTTGTTTTATTTTTCCAAGCGGAGAAAATCACCAGATCTTCCTGTGCTCGGTAGATTCAGCTGGGCACATGCAGTTCCATCACCGCGGAAAGAAAGGAGCCGCCCGGGCGGAGGCCGCCTGAACACGTTCTGCCTTTGCCTGTCGTCAGAGCGGGGAACGGTCAGCGATGGTGAAGCTGCTTTTCCCTCAGGAAGGAATTGCGAACACAGAGCGCTCCTCCCATCTTTTACCAGCCACGGATGTATAAAATGGACATTCTAAAGCCATCCCTCTCCTCTCTCTGCATCAATAAGGCTTAGGCGGAAGGGGTTCCAGCATATTCACTGTGAGAATGCCTCTCTCTCCTGGTGTTCACCAGACCTGTTAAATGAACCACTTAGCAATTTATATCCATTTAGAAATGAGGACATGGAGGTAAAAGAGCATTTGATACCACACCCTCCATCCAACCCAGGACCCTCAAAGGAGAAGAAATGTGCTGGCCCAGTAAGAGCTGCTCCACTCTGGACACCAGTGAGACCTAGTCGGGGTACTTGGCTTGGGCACAAACTTACTGTGCATCTCCAGGACTGGCCCCTCCAACTCACAAGCCCCAGATTTATCAGTAAAATAGGATAAAAAC
Organism: Thryonomys swinderianus; assembly: GCA_004025085.1. Classification (NCBI taxonomy): domain Eukaryota; kingdom Metazoa; phylum Chordata; class Mammalia; order Rodentia; family Thryonomyidae; genus Thryonomys; species Thryonomys swinderianus. Next base: position 27,510 of record PVIC010001882.1, read on the forward strand.
CAATGTCCTCGTGAAAAAATATTGAATAATTGGCTAGGACACAGTAAGTTAAAAATAAGGGCTCCTGTTCCTGTTGACCTGTGTTTTACAACGAAGCATCACTCGGAGACCCGAGGCTGGCCCTGGCAAAGGGCCCTTCCCCCAGCCCCGTCTCTGAGACCTGGAGGCTATGACGTCACCGGAACTGGGGATTACGTAGTGGCGCGTTGAGGAGCCTGTAGCCTCGGTAGGTAAGGATAGTTGCAGAGACAAGACAGACAAAATCTCTTTGGAATTGACTTCGCAGTTGGCAGTGGAAGCAAGGACAGTTCTGTGGAAGAAAGCCAGCTTCTACACACTGTCACTGACACAAATTTACCCCGCTCTGGGAAAATTTGAAAGTGATCACATCATTGAAAAGAGGGTCTGTTTCACACCAAATGGTTCACACACAAAACTCCTTTAATTTTGCCACGATTCTTGGGGCACGATTGCTTTTATGCAGAAGTAGCCAGTACGGTTCGTAGGCATCTGAAATCCTGCTTATGGCTTCATGGTTCTGCAGCTCAGGCACAAGGAGGCCAGGGCCATCGGGCTGAGTGACCGGTTTCCTCTTCTCTATGCCGAGAGCGTCTCCAGCTCTTCATAGAATGGTGAACAGAGAGGCTGGCCCGTCACAGAAACCCAGGACAGAAAGCTCCTCTATTGCTGGCCAGAGGGACTATGCGCAAGTTAAGACAGTCGACAAGAGTTGGGAAGGTGAACTGAGACTCCCAGGACACAGTCCTGTGATGAGGAAGGCTTAGAAATTGTAGCCAAGAAACTGATGCAAAAACTGGTTCCTAAGTGATAAGACTTACGGCTCACCAGCAGTCCCACCCACACCCCAGAGAGGCGTCTTCACGCAAAGGAACGTGAAAAGCCTGTGGGAATAATCCCTCAAAAGACAGTTCACGATCTGGGCCGGAGGGTTAGCTCAGTGGTTCCGGCGCCTGCCTCGCAAGCGCAAGGTCCTGAGTTCGATCCCCGGTAACCACATACAATGCCGGACGTGGTGGCTCACGCCTGTCATCCCAGCACTCGGGAGGCAGAGACAAGAGGATTGCTGAGTTCATAGTGGCTTGCCTGGGCACCATAGTGAGCTCAGGGCCAGCCTGAACTACAAAGCGAGACCCTGTCTCAAAAAGAAAAAAAGAAAACACAAAAAAGACAGTTCACGATCACATTCACAAATGGCAAGGAGGCAAAGTACCACAAATCATAGTCACCAATGCCATGGGCTGGAAAACTCCTATCACAGAAAAGACAGATAGAAAAGTGGCATAGATCCCCAAGTGAGTGGACAAAATAATCACAAATCTAAGCACAAAGAACATAACATGAAAAAAAGTACAGAGTTTATTTAGGAAGGACTAACAATAAATTCTTGAAAGTACAGAAATTAAAACTAAAAAGAAAAACTTAAGTTAGGCTAAATAGCTTAGTAGATATCTATCAGTAAAAGAAGAACTATAGAGCTGGAAGAAAGATTAAAAGAAATTATTTTGCATGAAGCACAGAATGATAAAAAGATAAAACATATTAAAGAGAAGTTAATAGATATGGAGATTAGAAAAGAAGCCCTAAAATACAGCTAGTTGGCTTTCCAAAAGGGTATAATAGAAGGAAATATGCAAAGTTTTGTTTTTGTTTTTGTTTTTGTTTTTTTGAGACAGGGTCTCACTTTGTAGTTCAGGCAGGCCCTGAGTTTACTATGTAGCCCAGGCAAGCCTTGAACTCAGCAATCCTCCTGCCTCTGCCTCCCGAGTGCTGGGATGACAGGTGTGAGTCACCACGCCCAGCATTGTATGTGGTTGCTGGGGATTGAACTCAGGACCTTGCGCTTGCGAGGCAGGTACCGGAACCACTGAGCTAAACCTCCAGCCCAAATATGCAGTTTAAATAGACAGCCCTTTTGGATTAGAATCTTGGAGATACTCAATGAATCCTAAGAAGAATTTTTGTAATAAAGCAAAAATCCATATTTTGCTACCCTGTGGTGAAGCTTTGGGGTGGTTAGTGTTGGGAGGCGGGAAAAGGTGCTGTAGGTCTGGGCTCTGGCTGGCAAGGGTCTGAGTGAAAAAGAGAAAATGGGTCTGTCTAGACACAGCCTGTGTTGCAGACGGAATTGTCTATGCCTTGAGAAAAACACACACAGTTTCAGTCTTAGGAAGATGGGATTTAATGAACGTCCCATCTCAGAGCTTTGCTTTTAGGGGGGGGAGGATGCAAGAGGCACCCAAATGTTAATCACCCAGAAGCCACTGAAGACCACCATATTGAATTCTCTCTCCTAATGCTTTCTGCATATTATGCAGAATTCTTTAATATACAACCAAGTTAAACTGAAATCCTGTGAACAAGAGTTGAGGTAAATGAAGAGTATGCTTGTGCACAGATTCTCACATGCATTATTTTTGATCTATCCAACCTTTTATCAAATTTTTGATATACAAACTGCAGCCCATGAGAAGCACTAAATACTGTATCTGATGAAATTTCTACCAAAGTTGAACACCCCAGGTATCTCAACCTTTCTAAAGATGAAAAGACAATACAATATAGTATTCCCCCTCCTGATCTATTTCCTTATCGTGGATTCTTATTAGACCCTCATCAAATTAGTTTCAACATTCTCTTAGGGAAAGCAATTTGAAATGTTAAAATCACTACTCCTTTTTAGTTCGTGTGCAGTTATTCTTTTAATTAAGCATGTTTTCAGTACAGATAACCTCTAAAGAGCTCAGCAGTGTTTATAAATTTCCTTAATTTTTTAAAATAGGAAATACTTCAATTCAGTGATCTCAGAGGTAAATGGGGAAAATCAGATAGGTTCAAGAATTCTTCAGAAGAGGGCCAGAGATTTAGCTCAGTGGTTCCAGTGCTGCCTAGAAAGGGCAAGTTCCCTGGTTCTATCCTGGTAACCACATACGACAATACCAGGTGTGGTGACTCACTCCCACCTGCAGTCTGTACCACATAGCACAGTGCCGGGCGTGGTGGCTCACACCTGTAATCCCAGCACTCGGGAGGCAGAGACAGGAGGATTGCTGAGTTTCAGGCTTGCCTGGGCTACATAGTGAGTTTAGGGCCAGCCTGAACTACAAAGCAGGACCCTGTCCAAAAAAAAGAAACATCAGAACTCTTTGTCGCTCTGAATAAAAAATTCCCCCTGGTCATTCCAGCATTTTCCTCCACTGTGGGAATTCAAGCTTTTTCCATATTTTAAGCGCTGACATTCATTCCAAGCACCAGGAATCACGTTTCCTCTGGCTTCATTCCCAGGGATTCCTCAGTGCGCGTGCGCTCTGCGCACAGCCAGTGCGGCACACTGAATTTTGCTGGAAGTGAGAGAAGAAAATAGAGGAGGAGTTTCCTTTCTACCTAGTTTTATTTGTAAAAAATAAAATGTCCTGCGTCTAGTACTGGTGACATGGGCCCTCTTCTCAGCCCAGGGGACTGAAGGAAGAGGAGCAGCCTAGCGGTGCCGGGTGGGCGGGGGGTGGAGTCCGCCCTCCCCCGGCCGCGCAGCCCGGACCTCGCCCAGCCAGGCTGAGCAACCCCGCTCCACCGACACGCTCCTTAGACCTCTGGCTGAGAAAGTGCTAATGCTGCAAACTTCCCTAATGCTAAACATATCTCAATAATTTTAATCAATTTTTAGAATCGTGTGACCTCTTAATCCAATCACATCAACACCTGCTGATAATAACAATACATTTAAAAATGCATACTTCTGGATTTTGTACGATCAACCCACAACAACTTCCACAGCCTTGGGAAATACCTTCCAGTGATGGCACAAATGACCAGAGCAAGACCCTTGTCATACTCTTCGTCAAAATGCACTTGCTTCTACCGAGCTCCGCTGAGCACCTGCTGTGTGTTCTCTTCCAGTGATAAACAACACAAAACACTACTCCCTGTGAACATCAGGGCAGGTGTAGCACAGGAGGAATATTTTCCGGAATGAAAAACTTATTTTTATGAAATCATAACTTGTGGAGCAAAAAGAAATTCTGGGTGAAATAACACCTAATGCAATAGTCCCACTGGAATTAACACGCACGCCTGTGCGGTCCAGCGGAGGATGGCTGTGGAAGCCCCTCCCGCGGAAGCCAAAGGTCTGCGGCGCGTGCCATGGATGATCGCCCGTCAACTTAGGCCCGTTTCATAAAGTGAGACCCTCGCGTGTATCTTTACAACCGACGTGGTGAAATGGGGATGCCGGCAGAGAGGTTGTGTTGTACGGAGAGCCCCGTCCTCGTAGTAATGAGCAGAACTTCCGGACCCCTTGTGTAGCTTTCTAGCAAGACAGAAGAAAGGAGCGTCTCAAGTTCGCTCTCCTTCCGTGACACGAGAGGGCTTACAAATAACCGCGTGCTTTACGAATTAGAGAAAACAAAATGAGCTACAGAAAGAAGATTTGAAAATGGATGTGTGAAATTATTTCCCTCATTATTTCTTCTCCTAAAGATAATGAGTGTCATGTTGAGAAACGTGTTAGAATCTTCCACATGAAGTGTTAGAAAGGTTTAGAGTTCATTTGCTGAAAAAAATAAAAAACGAAGCACCTCACGCAATCAGCCTATAAGAAATAGACACAACAGAGGCCAAACTTTCTAGAAATAGTAAAAAACAAGTTTACATAGTTAATCAGTAGAAACTATGGATTTATTAAGCCAGTATATACCATTTGCACTTATTTACTTTTGGCAGGAATATTTCAGCAATGGCAACCTTTTAAATCTTTATTAAAATAATCTGTAAATAAACTAAGACAAACTCTCACTTAACAGATCACAATGAGCTTAACCAGTGACTTCTTCAGTAATGACGGATATTGCATTAATCATGATCAATAATAAAAATGTTTATCAATATTCATTAATATAATAATATTACTTGGGTGCCTCTAATAAAATATGATTTCAAATATCCCATCCTTACAGCTGATGTGTTTTGATGGTTTATCATATATCCACTGGACCCTGTACATAACATAGGGCAGGAAAACACCCCCTGCAGGGGATCTTCAGAGTTTCCTCAGGACAATTCTGCCCCAAGCTCTCCCGTTTCTTCGGGGTCAGTGTCCTGTCCTCTGGGTGACCACGTTCTTGGCCACAGAGATCAACTTCTGGAGAAGTGACTGCAGTTTTGCTCCTGGGAGAGAAGGAAGCTTCTTCCTCTCCTGGGGAAGCACAGGTCCCCTTCATGCGGTGAGGAAAGGATGGCCAAGCCTGTTCCCTCAGAGGAAACCCAAGGCCTTCTGCAGGGAGCCCTGTTGTGGCTGGGCATGGCTTTGTGTTTCTATTCACCGTGGGGTCTGAAGGGCAGGGGTGTCAGACTGGCCTCGGGAGACACAGGGAGGAGGACTCAGGCACCCTTGTGTGAAGCCAGCTGATTCCCGAGGAGGGCTTGGGACAGCGGGCCAAGCAGAGAGATGGCAGTGGGTTCCAGCTGCAAATTAGTAAACTTGCAAATTAGCGAATCGGTGCCTATGTATTAATCCATAAAATGTGCATCCCAGACCACAAAATCATCAGCAGAATAAAGGCCAGCAGGCTGACTGGTTTCTCCTGTGTTGAATCAAGGGCACTTGAGAAAGATGAATTGTTTTGCGATAAGTTTCTTCCTGCATCCAGGGTCTCTCTGTCTTCCTGTCTGTCTATCTGTCTGTCTGTCTATCTGTCTGTCTGTCTGTCTCTCTCTCTCTCTCAGTCTCTGCTTCCCCTCTACCTTCTATCTATACTCATTGTAGCTATTCTAAGCTATAACTGATAAACAATAAGTAGCAGATAATTAGGGCACAGACCCACTCATAATGACCTACTCAAAACCCTTCATCCAACAGTCTGTAGACAAATTTCCTCCTCCCTGGAGTTTCCTGAGGTCCGTCTGTAATATCTCTTTCTCCCCTCTTGTGCTTTCAGTCACTATGTATTATCTTTCATTTTATAAAATTGTGTATGAACAGAACACACAATGTGTACTTGAAAAACAAATCTAGTTTATCTAGTACAGTTATTTTAAGTCACGTATTTTTTTAAAGTTGAATCTTTATTGGTACATTATATATACACATGATCACACTCAATATAGAGAATTTGTACTAGTTTCATGACATGATTTAATTCTCATTTTTTCCTGTTTTCCCTGCACACCCTACAAACCCTTGCCCCTATGTACATAAAAGCATTGTTACTTTTTTTATTACCATGACATTTTTTCCTTCTTCTTGTTATTTACCCCAATACTTTTCCCTTTGGATATTTTCTATTTTGCAATATATATCATATATTCTAGAACTCATTTATATCTTCAGTTTCTCATACCAGAAAAAAGATATGGTATTTGCACATCTGTGACCTATTTATTTCACTTATGAGTATGTCCTGTAGGTACATCCATTTGAGTATAAATGACTCAAACTTATCATTCTTTATGGCAGAGTAATACTCCATTTTATAGAAAACCACATCTTCTTTATTTAGTCTTCAACTGATGGGCATTTGGGTTCTTTCCAAGATTTAGCAATCACAAACTGAACTGCTATGAACATGGGTGCACAAATGTACCTGTGATGAGTCACAAATTTTTGTTCACTCCTTTTCATCTCTGAGTAGTGTGTTCCCTTATATGATGATGCCACGATTTTCCCATCAAGTCCCTGACATTCTTAGAATTGGCTCCAGCACTAGGCTACTGCTGCCTGGAGCCATTACTAATGTGCCAGTGTAACTCTCAGGGTGAAACTATGCTTTTCCTTTGACTGGGATGACGTGAGTACTGACTGGATCAGATGTCAGGAGCTGCACGTGTTTTATCTTTGAAGAAAGTCGTGTCTCCCAGAAGTGCTTCGCCCACTGGTCCTTCCATCAGCAATGCAGAGGAGTTCTAACTGCTCTGTGCCCTGCTCTCCACTGCATGGTAGGCCTTTTCATTGTGGCCTTGATTTGCATTTCTCTCTACCTGATGCAGAGAGCTTGGCTGTGTTTAGTGGTCTTCCCCATCTCCTCCGGGATGTGCTATCTATCTCACTCTCACCAGTCCCTGCTGGAGTGATTTCATTTCTCAAAGTAGCTTCAAGTGCTCCATGTTCTCAGAGTTTAGATGTGATGTTATGTGATGAAATTAGCACATCTTTTCCTGTAGCCTGGGACCAGGCTTTCCATCTTCTCAACAATGTCTTTCAAAGAATGGCAGTTCTCAATGTAGATGAAATTCAATTTATTCTCTATGTCTTAGAATTATAATTTTTGCATAACATCTAACAAATATTTGAAAGACAAAGTTACACTGATTTTCCTCCTGATTTCTGTTGATACTTATTAATATAAGTTTTAGGATTTACATTGTAGCATGAGATGCATATGGAATTAATTTTTAGGTTTCGTGTAGGTTATGAAGGGAAGGATTTTGCCAGAAGTGAGGGGGAATATTTATATTGTACTTTTCCATATGTTCTTTCTGATTAACTTTTCCCCATGAAAATACTTCTGTGTCTGGAATAAAATAAATTAACCACATATATACAGGTCTGTATTATTCAGCTTTTTATTGCTGGGAAACAAAAGCTGGAACTCACAGTTTTAAGAGAAGATGTTTGCCTGGGCTCAGGATTTCAAGGGGTTTAGTCCATGGTCAGCTGCTTCAAGGCAAGAACAGCATGGCAGAAGACCATAGAGAAGAGTGGCAAGCAGAGCAGCGGCCAGTGTCAAAGAGAAAGGAACCAGGGAACCATAGGCCACACCTAGGGCCAGGGCTCCATGACTCCCAGACACACCTAGAGGTATGTGTCCAAGATACAGTTCCTATATCCATTGAGGTAATCATGTGCTTGGGGTGGGGGCATGAATCTCTTGAAGTGAAGCACATTAGTTTTCAAATGCTACATTAATCATGTATTTCTGGGATAATCTCAATTCAATTATTGTTATTTTTACACATGGTTAGATTAGATTTGCTAGCATTTTTGTTAAGAACTTTTGTATCTTGGGAAATATAGCGTTTATTATTTTAACCATGGACATCCTGGATTTAGTATCTTCGTAACATGGCCTTGATCAATGTCTTAGGAAATACTGCTTCCTCTCCAGTTTTCTGAAAGAAGATATGCATTGTTCACCTTAGTCTCCTTAAGCATCTGACAAAGTTCATTACGACATCTTGGTCTGAAGTCTCTATGTGAACTTTTTAAACTTAAACTTCAATTTATTAAATGGACATACGGACATTTGTAGTATGCATTCTTCACCCAGCTGTGGTAGCTTGGGTCTTTCAAGGATTTAATCTTCTTCATTTAAGTTTTAAAATATTGGCAAGGAGCTGATATTTTATTTCCCTATTATCTACCAAATATTTGTAAAATCTGTAGTGATAGCTCTTTCCCTTAGCCACAGTGATGGTGATTCATGTGTTCACTCTGTCTTCCTGATTCATGTAGTGGGAGGGCTATAAATTTATAGATATTCTCAAAGAATCAGATATCAGTTTCATCGATTTTTTTCTGCTGTTATTATTTTATTTTCACTGGTTGCTATTCTAATTTTTATTATTTCACTTCTGTCCACTTTGGGTTCCATTCTATATTTTCTTACTGCTTTTTAAAATGGAAAAAGATTATGATTTAAACCAATTTTCTTTTTTGTTTTGTTTTGTTTTGTTTTTGCTTTTTGAGACAGGGTCTCGCTTTGTAGTTCAGGCTGGCCCTGAGCTCACTATGGTGCCCAGGCAAGCCACCGTGAACTCAGCAATCCTCCTGTCTCTGCCTCCCGAGTGCTGGGATTACAAGTGTGAGCCACCACGTCCGGCATTGTGGTATGCGGTGTTGATTGTTGGTGGGTGTGTCTCCACGCCCAGCATTATAGGTGGAAACCGGGGATCGAACTCAGGACCCTGCGCTTGCGAGGCAGGTGCCAGAACACTGAACTAACCCTCCAGCCCAATTTTATTTTCTTTTTAATGTAAGTCTTTTGTTCTATAAATTTCCCATTTGGTAATACTGCATTGGAAACATAGAGATATGATCTGTTTTCAATTTTCTATCCACTTGGAGTATTCCAGTTTTCACTTTGATCTCTTCTTTGATCCACAGCTTACTTACAATTAGTTTATTTGATTTTCACATATTTGAAGGATTCTCAGATGTTTTTCTTTTATTGATTTCATGTTCATTCCTTTGTGCTCAGATCTTATATGACTTGAATATTTTACATTTGAATGAGATTTATTTTATGGCCCAAGTACAACCCATCTTGCTTAGTATCTCATGTGCACCTAAAAGGAACCTATCCTTGCATTGTGAGGGGAGGGTTCTATACTAGTCAACTTTGTCAGGCTGGTCTATAACATTGTTCTGATCTCTAGATCCCTGCTGATTGCTCTGTCCACTTATTCTATCAGTCACTGGAAAGCAATGAGAAATCTCTGATTATAATCATATATAATCTATGATTATAATCATACCAAGTCTGTGGCTTCTATTGAAATTCTACAATTTCTGCTTAATGATTCCAAAGTCTCTTAGTATGTGTACAAAGGCCTAAAATACTCAGCAGACCCCTCAGTTATCATAGAAACGTCCTTATTACCGATCAGGTCATCTTTTTCTGCATTTGCTCTGACACAAAGATGACACCTTTGACTTCCTTTGTCCTAGGGTTAACTTAGTATCTCTTTTCCCATTGTTTACATTTAAGTTACTTATTTTTATATGTAAATATATAAGCTGCCTTTAGGCAGTATATCCTCAGCCCTTGCTTTTTTATCCAGTCTGATAGTCTTCACATTTGAGCCGGTAAATCTAGAATAAGGGCCAGTAACCCCAAGCACACTGGCCAAACCTAGCATGTGCTAAGCCCATAAACTAAGAATAGACTTTTATATATTTAAGAATTTGTTAAAGTAAACAATAAAAAGTAGGCAACAGGGAGCTCCAATGCACATGGCCCATGACTCATCAAATATTTACTATCTGGTCTTTTGTAGAATAAATTAGCTCACCGAGTTTAGATGATTTACAGTTGATGAGGTCAATAAGATTCTTACATTTAAACTTACCAACTTGTGAGTTCCATTTATTGAGTCTATTCTTTGTTTATTTTTTTTCTGCCTCCCAGCATGATGATTGCTTATCCAAAATTATTGTACTAACAGCTCCATTTTATCTTCTTTTCCATTTGGTTATTCAACTGTAACATTTTTTGTGTTGTTTTGTGAAAATGAAAAATTAAAAATCCATAGCCAACATTCAAGTGATTTTATATTATGTCATACACTGAGTCTTAAATTGTTTTTCTCCTAAAACATTTTGCTATTGTTGTCATGTATTTTATGTCTAACAAGGCTCATAATTAGTTACTAGTTTTAATGTGTTATTAGTTTCACTGGCTTATCTTAAATAGCCAATCATTTTAAAAGATATCAAAAATTGTTATATGTTCCCACGAAGTTAACATTGGCACGGTTGTTGTTTTTGTTTTTGTTTTTATTTTTGAGACAGGGTCTCACTTTGTAGTTCAAGCTGGCTCTGAGCTCACTATGTGGTCCAGGCAAGCCTTGAACTCAGCAATCCTCCTGTCTCTGCCTCCCAAGTGCTGGGATTACAGGAGTGAGCCACCACGCCCGGCAACATTGGCACAATTGTTGATCTTCTTGTGAGCCCACATTTCTACCTGGTATCATTTTCCTTTTGGCCAATGGTTCTCTTTTAACATGCTAATAATGTACACCTGATAATGACAACATTTTTTTTAGCCTATCTGTGCTTTATGTGTTTAACTTTCACTTTTGAGAGTGGTTTTCCTTTGGTATGGAACTGTACATTGCTTTTATTTTTTATTACTCTAAATCATATGCTTTATTGCTTTCTAGTTCAAATTGTTTCTAGTGAGTGATGCCCCTTCTCTGTAGTTTTGTTCTTCCACTGACCTTCCCTGCCCTCTGGTTGCTTTTATGATTTTATCTTTATCACTGGTACTGTCTTGGTGTACTTTTATCATGATTTTTTATTTAGTGGTTTTTGTTTGGCTTTTGAGCTTTAGAGAGTAGGGGGTTTGTAGTTTTTAATCAAATTTTTCAGCTATGATTTTCCCAAGTAATTTTTCTTCCCTCTCTCTTTGGGCAGTCCTCTTACACGTATATTAGTCAACATGGCATCATTCATTTTATTTTTTTATTGCTTCACTAATTCCATCCTGGCAAGTTGATCCTCTCTATCCACAGATCTTATATTTGCAGATGCACCTATTAGTGAGACTCCCTGCAACTCCAAAATCAATACTTGCTGTACTTTCGTAGTCAAAAATCCAGAATCTTGGCGCTGGCCGAACAACCTCCTGGGCAAAGCTCGCTCAGCACAACACTCAGCCCTCTCTTTCAGCTTCCTGAGGTCTTCCTGCAACTCCAGTCATGGTTCCAAAGCCCTGCTTTGTGTTTCGAAGCAAAAGAAAGTGTGATGTGCTTCAAGGAGAAGGTATAGGTGCTAGATCACCCTTGCTCAGCCACACGTCAAAGGACTGGACACAAAGACAGTGGTAATGAATCAACTGTGTATACTACGCAGAAACACATAAGCCAAGGCTATCCAATGATCAGTTAACGACTATTTCGAGATTAAAGGCTGATGGTACCTGAGCCCTGTGCCATATGTTTCTCCCAAATTTCCTGTCCCGGCAACATAACTCAATGCCATGTTGTGATTGGATGAAACTCTTAAAAAGCAATCAGGGTGGGCCGGAGGGTTAGCTCAGTGGTTCCGGCGCCTGCCTTGCAAGCGCAAGGTCCTGAGTTCGATCCCCGGTAACCACATATAATGCTGGGCGTGGAGACACGCCCACCAACAATCAACCCCGCATACCACAATGCCAGACGTGGTGGCTCACGTCTGTCATCCCAGCACTCGGGAGGCAGAGACAGGAGGATTGCTGAGTTCACGGTGGCTTGCCTGGGCACCATAGTGAGCTCAGGGCCAGCCTGAACTACAAAGCGAGACCCTGTTTCAAAAAGCAAAAAAAAAAAAAAAAAAAAAAAAAAAAAAAAAAAAAAAAAAAAAAAGCAATCAGGGCATGAGGGCTGCACCTCATGAATAAAGTGATTCTTTTTGTACACAGGATTGAAGGTGAATTCAGGCCCGCCAGGTACTCTGTCTTCTACCAGGTGAGAAATCAGTGTCCCGTTCACCACCTTGAGAAGAGAGCCCCAGGTCTTACCACATATCAAGCTCACTGGTGTCTTAAGTTTGAACTTGCCAGCCTCTAGATCCACGAAGTAGTACATTTCTAGTCCCCGTAAACTACTCAGTCTCAGGATTTTGTACTAGCAGTACACCAAGTGATACAGCCTACGTGTCCCTGAGAATGGTTAAGTACTCACTAATTCAGTGATCTTAACTACTGTGAATCATAAAAATCTACCCTATTTTCATGCCTGATATAATTTCATTCATTTGAAATTTTGATTCTCTATAATTTAGAAATGGAAAACTTTTATATATTCCATCTTTATTTAACATATTCAGTATTTCATCTACCTTGTTGAACTTGTTAAAATAGCATTTTTAGGGTTTTTTTCCCATTAATTCTGTCATCTGTGTCATTGCTGGATCAGTTAGCATTGATTGATTTTTCTCTTTATTGTGAGTTGCATTTTACTACATATTTGCATATTTAAAAATTGTATTAGAAATCAGACACAGTGAAGTTTAGTTTTTGGGGGTGATTAATGCTTTTGTATCCCAAACATATTCTTGAACTTTGCGCTGGGATGAAGTTGAGTTACCTGGATAGTCTGACACTTTCAAATCTTGCTTTTAAGTTGTACAAGACAAAGTGTTAGAACAAGATTCTTAGGATCAAACTGCCTGATGTACCCGTAAGAACAAAACTCAAATGTGACTATGGGACGATGTGAATTTTATAATTTTTGAGAAATTTGTTCCACTATGAAACAAACTTCCAGATCTGATTCAATCTTTCCATGTAACTATTTTTTCTGGTATTCTGACTTGGAACTTCTGACTGATATTTTCTGTCAGTTCTCTGGTTTCATCTCTTGTCTTTAGGGATAGCTGGCCCTAACTGGCTTCCCTTCCTGTATTGTGGCCTAATGCTCAGTCATGTTCATCAGAAGGACCCACCATAGAGCTCACACCATTTGTTTCTCATGATTCAAGAGTCATCCTCCTTTCATAGCTGACATCCAGTAGCTCAATAACTGTTTATATAATTTGAACATTGTGTCCATTTTATCAGATATGAGTGCAAATCTTGTTTCTGCAGGTCACAAATATTTTTTTTTTTAATCTCTGACAGGCTGAATTGTCAACTTGACTAGCTAGAGGATTGTCTAGGGATTAGTAAGGTATACTTATGGGTGTGTTTGGTTGTGTCAAGTGTGCTGTGGGGGCATGAATGTGGGTACTAATCAAGACTTCAGGCTCCCCTTCTGTGGTGGTTTTCAAGCTCTGCATCCCAGCAGCCATGATGAATGGCTTTGCTCCACCACACACTTCAGGAATGATGTTCCTGCTTTGGAGCTAGTTTACCATGGACTGAGTCCCTTGAAACCATAAACTAAATCTATAAATCTTTCCTCCTTTAAGTTACAGGTGTCCTAGGAATGAGAAAGCTGACCAAGATATCATCTCTCCTTTGTTTATGCATTTGGGACTAGAGAGCTGAGATTTAATTCTACTTTTAAAAAAATCAAGTAAGTTCAGAGTTTATAAGGATTAAGCAGATTTTTTAAAATCATGAACTTTCTTCTTTTTTGTATTTCAAGTTCTGAATGAGAGGGTATGAGAATAAGGTAGTTATGTGTCACTGAATGTAATAACGTTCTTCTCAAGTTTCTGGTGCCCAGGGACTTAAAGCTCACAACTGAATATTATGAAGGGCACAGCAATCATAGCTTTTTGTGAGTTTAAATAAAAGATTGGTTTTGAACTATCACTGCTTCAAATTTAGATTACTGAATGTCAAGCAATGTTAAAGAAGGATCCTTTGCCTTCTAAATAATGTAATTGAACTCATAAATATCACACGACTTCCCTAAACTGCCACAACAGGTACATGGAGGCTTAGGAAAGAGTCCACCTCGTCCTCCAAATCCATGCCTAGATTCTCCTGCAGATGCTCCTTTCACTCTGCCTATGCCTCTGTTATATATCACTAGGCTGGACGTCTCTCTACACAGTGTATATCTGTCCAGGTCCCCAAAGGAAGTGGGAAAAAAATGAAAGCATTTAGAGAAAGCAGAGAGCAAAGAGATCCATTAAAACCAGCCTTGTGGGACAGACCAGGTTAGAGAAAAATCCAAAGGACAGAAGAGAAGAGTCATTGCTCCAATTTTCTTTTATGTAAGCATGGCCAAAGCACTTTTCGGCATGGAAACATCAGAGAGGTTAAAAAATACCAGTCCACAGTCAAAGCAGCTTTCCAAACTGACCCTGGTAAGCTTAACTGTCCACTTGGTTGGATTGGGAGCCATGCAGGAGATAAGTAGATTCCTTCTGAGTGTGCCTGGGGCTGGCAGAAGCCTGTGGTCTCTGTTTGGTCCTCAGTCCTCCTTTTCCAGCACCGCTCCCTCCTCTGCTCCCCAGTCACCACGACCTAAGCACCTCTACTTCATCAGGCCCTTCTGCCGTGATGTCTCTGTGTTGCCAAACATGGACTGAAATTGCAAGACAGATCAACCACTTCTTTAAGTTACTGAAGTCAGGGGTTTGGTAGGAGCCTCAAGAAAGCTAACATAGAAACTGTCCCTGCCATCTTCTATGGGCCCTTTTTTGATCATTTTATAACAAAAGAAATATTAATAATTTTCATATAGAGGATATCCAGATGGGTAAAATGGCAAAATTCACTGGATAACTGTATTTCTGAAAGAGCTAACATTTTTTCTATACTCACCAAAAGGGATTTTTAATTTACTTAACATGTCTCAATGGATTAAAAATAAATTCTGAATTCATGGTTCTTTTTTTTTAAATCTAGGTAGAGGAGATACAGTATGTGCAAATGACAAGAGAACTGGATGTTTTCACTGGAAACCATGGGACCAACTCACCTCTTATAAGCCCAGGGGTGGCTTTTAAGCTTTCAAACTTTGACTTGGTTCACGGTGGTCAAGAATCAACAGGGCCTCCTGAGAGCAGTTGCAAGGGGCTATGTACCTCCTGCCTGTCCTCAGGAACACTGAGAACTTCATATCACTCCTTTGCAGTTTCTCATAGCAGACTGGTATATACTCAGGTTTTTCAGCATGAAAATGTTGCAGAAATACCACGCACAAAATCTCCTGCTAATTGCTTATTCCTTGGAGGCTCTAAAATGGTGAATTATGTTGGCAGGAGAAAGATGGTTCATTTATAAAGTTCATATGAATGATGCATTGGGAAGGGGCTTTTGTTCTGGTTAGTAAAAGTTAATCAAATCCGAGATAGCATAACGCCACCCAGCATAAATCTTCCACAGCATACTGCTTCCACCTCTCATTCGCCAGGTGGGGAGAACATTTATCTGACTCTTTCTAAACTGCCCCAATAAATCTTTGATGAAGAGAACCATATCGAAGTAGCTACTAATGACTTGTTTTTCAGAACTGTCTTAGTAAGTATATTATAAATGGCATCAGCACTCTTGAATAGCCTGAGATGTTTAAAGCTTAAGCAATAACCATGAAATACCCAAATGGAGAGGGGATTCATCCTACATGGAGTTTTTCTTAATTCCATAGAACTTGTCACAAGGCATAGTAAGAGGAACACAGCAAGATCAGGTCTACAAACACTTTCAAACCACTACGGTTGACCACAGCCCTCGGTTGGAGAGCAGAAGGGTGGGGAGTGGGGTTGAAAGCTCAGAGACAAAAAGACTCTGCATTACTTTGCACTTCAGGTATTGTCCAAAGGTTAAGGAACTGGATTTAAAAGATAATGTTCTCTTCCTTTATTCACCATTCTTAAAAGGTAAATGAAAATGAGTAGACATAGCTCAACTATCTGGGAACAAGTGGCTCCTTTTGGAGACAGATATTTCCCTTGCACTGCAATGTGCTCCTCAGAGAAGTGTCCCCTCCATACCCTTTGTGTCCACCACACAGCACCAAAATATTCATTTTTATTTTTTTAAAATATTCATTTTTAATTTCTTGAATGAGTACTTTTCCACATCTTTTCACATGACTGATTGGACTGAACTATGCTCATAATATTTTTTAATTGAATTCTTTTTGTTTATTTGGTTGGTTGGTCATCATAATAAAAATATATTTGTCAAAAAATATATATATATATATATTTGTATTTCATGGCTTTATTGCAACATGGAAAGCAAATAACACGACTTACCTATCTTATTTACAGTGGTTCTGTGTACCTTTGAAAAGCAGGGTAGCTTTTCTTTTCTTTTCTCTCTGCCATTGCTTTTAATTAAAATGTGATCTTTTCTAAATTGACTGAGTCACTTGGCTCTGCTGTGTATATTTCAGGCTCCACACATAAATTCTTTACCAGATTTCCATTTGAGGAGGATTAACCATTTTGCAATCTAATTTCCTTCCAGCAGAATGTCTCTGGTTCTTTGTCAATATTCAAGAAAAAGATTATGATCTCCAAGAGCCTCCTCTCCCCATACAAATGAACTCGCGGGTTAATCTTGGTGATTATTTTCTTTCCGTCACCCTGAGGAGAGTTTGCATATGGACAATTTCTTCTCAAATGGACAAGGATTGTGACTATTGTTCCTCATGTATTCAGCCTTTGCCATGTGTGGCTGGTGCCAGATTTCATCAGACAAATTCAAAGCTCTGGGCCAGGAGTTTTATCCAAGGGATTTTTCTCTTGGACAGAAATCTGGGCTAATGATTTTGAACCTCAATTGCATTGGCTTGAAGTTCCTTGGCTATTTGTCTCCAAGAGCCTTTAAAAATCATTTAGGTCAATCCCCTCATTCTTCAGATAATAAGACTGAGATCCAGAGACGGGAAATAAATTCTCACCAATGATCCAACAGCAAAACATGGATCATCACCCTCAAGACAACGTACAGTGAGTGTTCTACCTAACAGTGCTTCCTTGCGTGCATGCATTTCCTCATTTTTAAAAATTGTTACCATAATACTAAGGCATTAGCTGCACAAATATTAATAAGCATCATCACTAAGGTATATTTTCTCACTTTTAACAAGCCTAGGAAACAAGGGTATCTGACTGTTACTCTTCACTGGTGCTGATAATGACCTAAATCTCATTATCTGTTCATGTACAATCTTTTCTGATATTCTGGGACTGTAGCTAAACAACTCTTGGACCTTTGACTGTTAAAACTTCTTTAAGAACTTTTGGAGAATTCTTGCATTTCATCTGAGTTTAATTGATTTACTATCATAAGGTCAAGAAAGGTCCAATGTCAAAACTTCCAAAATGGTTTCAAAACAATAGTGAAACCCTCTTTGGAAAACCCGCTGCACTGTTGCCCCTCTTGATGGAACAGACTGAAACTGTTGGAAAATATAAGCCCCGATAACCAGGCTGAAAATGATTCAAAATAGAGTCAGTAAAGAAGTATTTGGAACACTTTACACAGTAGAGTTAGCTTATATCTATATCATCATCACTTGAAGGCGCAATACAATCAAAGTTACACTAAATTTTAAAACAATTCTAAATGACAACAGTATTCTGTGTTTGTTTAATGATACTAAGACAGTGGCATAGCTTACGGTGATGGTAACACGGCTTTAACCAAAGAATATATGTGCATAGTTTTGTTTCGACTACAGAAACAATTGGAGAAAAGGTCTGAGTTCTCTTGAACAATTGGAGAAAAGGTCTGAGTTCTCTTGGCCATCTTTAAGAAATCTTCTTATCCAGAAAGAGAAACTCAATCCCAGAAGGCTCAGAAACGAAGACAAACCCTCAAGACTGATTTTTCAGGGCAGTCATTGTGTCCTTAGGCAGCAAGTAAGTTATCAGCGGGCCCATGAAACTGGTATCGTGTTTCAGCGGGCCGCACTGAGGTTGGAAGAGAATCAATCTCCCTCGCTAGCCAGGCTGACCCTACCGGCTGAGGGGCCGACAGAAGACTAAGAGGCATCACGCGGCGGAGTGTGCACAAGAAGGGATCTGGCTGGGGGAGGCCTGGCGGGGAGACAGCGCGGTGTGAGGGACGCTGCACCCTCCCCGGTGCGTCCGTCCGAGGAGGGGTGTTCTTCTGCAGCTCCCACGGAGGGGTCCACACGCTGGTGGGAGCCACAGGTGGCGGCCGGTGCAATTAACTCCCCATCTCTTCCCTCCGCGAGGAGGGGAACGAGAGAGAGCCTTGGGGGTGGAGGGCAGTGCGAAGATGCTGTGCTTATTGCAGGACATGCCACTCTCCTGGGGAGCAGAGGGGCCGGAGACTGAAGAGCAGCGAGAGTCCGCTGCACTGCTTCTTCCAAGCCAAAGCGCTGAGGAAATTAGACTGAACATTTGTTCCTAGGGATAATTTTGCAACGCTCAGAGACCAAAATGCCAGGACGACCACTGGATTGGATTGGAAGGCTGTGTCCTACGGCCACACATCAGGAGTCTAAGGGACTGTTAAGTCTCAGGAAGCTGAGCCCAGGTGGCCGTCTTTTGCTATTTACTTATTCATGGCCCCTGTATGCATTTAACATTTAAAAATCATCTGCTGTGTATAAGAAAACAAGGATGAACCGAAACTGGTCAGAGCTGGGCCTTCAGGAAGTTCATAATCCGCAGAGGTAGGTTTATGATAATGGCTGCAGTAACTGCGTAAATAGAGACCTAGCAGCGAAGGGTTCACCCTGGGTGGGGGTGGGGTGGAGCGCGTCAGAGGAAATGAATTCGGGCTGAGCAGGAAAGACTGCGGGAAAAGCAGCAGGGAAGTTAGCACTGGAGGAGTCCAAGGGAAGACAGTTCGGGCAGAAGGAAACGGGCCCAGAGAAGCTGGGCGTGAGCTGCGTGTGTGACTCGGGATTCAGAAGCCTTGTGGGCGAGACTGGAAAAGGAGGCAGAGGGCAATGGTGAAAGCGCTTGGAAGTCGTTCTAAGAAGCGTGGATTTCAAGCAGTAGAAAATAGAAACCAGGCAAAGGGTCAGATTCCCAATGGGTGAAGAGTTGAAGGGAAGAGGATTAGGTGGGGAAGGAACACTGTTAGGACAAAGCAGAGAAGAGGTGAGCATCGGGAGACAAGGGAGCGAAGACACAGATAGGTCTTCCCAGGTCGGAGCCTACACAGCCCGCGTGCTTGGAAGACATGTATGAGAAAGGTCAAGCCCGGTTTCCCAGGTTAACGTGACCCTAGATCAAGGCAAAAACACGAGAGACAGGCCCACAAACACACGTGGCACTGAGCCACTCAAGAGCATGTAGAGTCTACATGGGATCGAGTGGAGAGAAGTCAGTCCTGTGTGACAAAAATGTGGGTCTTATGTCAGTCAGGAGTAAAGCTGTGTTTGTCTTAGCAGCTTCACCTTTACTTGTCTGCATCTCTCTGATGGGCTGGTCAAGTGAAATCAGCTGCTGAGTCCCTAAAACAACTACAGATTTGACAGATAAAGTCTGCCTCAGAGTAAGGGTTTTCATGCAGGACGCTTCTCCACGCACTTGGCAGTAACTGACTCGGTCTTCTTTGGCCGGGGCCCATCAGTTCAGTAACTGTGCAGCCCCGACACGGTGATGGGATAGCGACATGGTGGCTGCTGTTTTAATCTTCACAGAGCTTCAATAGGGCTCCTGAGTCCACCCTTCTGTGTCCACCCGGGAGAGGGACACTGGTTTCTGCCTGGAGGGCAGATGGCCTGGCTTCTCCCTTCTTGTTCTGTGCCAATGTTAACTTGAAGCTCTGGCACAGGTCATTAGATAGAGTGCCGATTTCCAGCCATGCTGATCCATCTTTACATACACTTGGCTTTTTAGAAACCCTGCTTTTTCTTGGACCAGCTAATTGCATGTGTTACATCCAGGCAAGAGATTTCCAGACTGGTTGGATTCTGGCTTTGTTCAGACAGTTCTATGGGCGGCAGATTTGCTCCTCCTATTTCTGCTTGGATCCCTGTTGCTGACCCCTCAGAGAGTAAGTCAGAAGGTGTCCAGGAGACTGTGCATCTTACCATCGTGTCTTCATATAATCTTACTCTATGATTGCTTAAATTAGTGCCCATATCTTTATAATGGAAAGTAAATGTGCAATATACAGCTGACTTGGAGTTGTAGAGTCCCATCTGGTGTCTGAACTGATGACACAAAAGGGGTTAAAACCCATGTTTACCATTAAGCAAAAAGTATGATAATTATGTCAGTGCTGTAATTTGTAATCTTAGATTTTCATACCTGGGATTGTCCCACCTTTAGTTGTACAATATCTCATTTTTCTCCCAAACAACACATGCACTAAAAATCACCAGCCAATATTGTATTGTTGTCGCACTTTCAAAATTATCTGCTTGTAAACACGGATAGTCTAGACAAACTGAACTCTTAAGAGTTGCCTCTTTCCCCATTTGGATGATAATTGTTACTTATGTCATTGTGGACTTGTGTTTATCTCTCTTTTTCTAGATTAGTTACAATTCTAAATTCTCATTTATCTCCTTCCACTTACTATTTTGGGTTTGGCCAATAGATCCTTCAGTATGGCTCCTGAATTCTTTCAACAACATAATTCATACTTTTCCAGTCACTTCTTCACTTCCTGATGCAAAACAATTCCTCTAGAATGTTCTTGCATTTTTCCCTGGCCCAGCCTTGGAATCAACCGTATCTCCAGAGACCTGGATGACGACACCTTGAGGGGATGTCAGGTGTGGTCACTGGCTGTGGGCTCTTGTCCTCCATGGCTCACCTGTGGGCAGGCTCAGAAAACCCAGCCATGTGTAGTCGCCCATGTATCTATATGGACCACTGTGTCTATCCTTATACACATTAAACACTGTGAATTTGTATTAGAATAAGTGTCCAGGACCACACTGGTCACTCTTTCTTTCTCTATTCCTCATGTATAACAGTTTTGTCCAACTGTAAAACTTGGATCCCATTATCAATAACATGTTTGGTTTATATGTGCAATCATAGCATGTACACAAAGCAGTTTCAGAATCACCAACACATATCAGCACAAGAAAACAAAGTGGGACTGACAAGAACACTGTGTGTGTGTGTGTGTGTGTGTGTGTCTGTGTGTATATACAATCTTTCTCTTTGGTCTTATCACTGCTGTCCAAAATTTCTCATGTTATTGTCTTCCCCAGCCTCTTTATATTTTTATTAATATTATTTTTGACACTACTGTGTATGCGTCCATTTTCTTCTTCATGGCAGGGGATCTCATCAAAATCTGTGCTCAGTACAATTCCTGGATCACTGCTAACATCTTGTAGTATACATTATAATTTGCAACATAATAATAGTAACACACAAATTTGCAACATAGTAATAGTAATACACACCAAGAATATCTACTGTTTGCTGTGTTCCAAAGTCCCAAGCTCCAGCCAGGAGAGAATTTCTATTCAGAACGAACAGTGACAGGAAGTGGCGGCAGGTAGCAAGAGCAACTGAGGTTGGTGAATTCAAGAACTCTGCTCAAACTGCAGGACAACTGATCATATCAGGCAAGCTTTCCAGTGGGAGGCCACTGAACGAAGTAGGATAATTTCACGTTCTCATTCTTTATGCTTTATTTTACACAGTGAAAGTTAACACCTTAAATCCAAACCTTTTCATGAAGATGAAAAAAACTAAAATTGTGTGTGTGTGTGTGTATGCGTGCATGCACATGTGTGGGTAGGTGGGTATGTGTATGCGAAAGGGGGCACATGTCCATGTAGGTATGTCTTGGTTGTATTTGAGTATGTTAAAAAGCATTGATGGGTAGGGTAAGAGGAAGAAATAGGAATAAAACACTTCACAACTGAAAAGGTTCTTTGTGTAATTCACACAGTAAGTTCTACCTTCAAGTCTTGTTCCCATGGTAAAAACTACTACTACGCTGAGGATTCATGACACCCCCTAAAGGAACAAAACCGTTGGATTTGGGCTTTTCCTCTGGAGAGCAGCTCACCTCTCTCCAGTCCTGAAGCCAGGCGTAAATATCAAACTTTGCCAGGAAAAGAAAAAAGTCTGGGCTGCATTTCACAGAGACACCTGTCAAAAAGCCTCAGGGCAAAGAGGACCCCCATTTGGTTTGCTTGGAAAGACTCCTCCTTGCCCAGCGGCACAACTGCATACCTGAGAAAGAGAGAGAGAGATCCTTGGCTTTTCCTTCTGGAAGATGGTCTTCTCTGCCATTACAGTGGCTGCCAAATTTGGAATGAGATTGCTCTGAAAATTTGTCAAAGAGGGCTCATTTGTTCCTCTTGGAAATGATCATTTATTCGCACAAATATATGAAATAGGTACATCATAAATTTCCATGATCACTTAGATAGAGAGATTGAAGAGATTGTCATGAGTTCACACATGTCACATCTCCTACATCCAACACGCTTTAGATTAGCGCTGTTCATCAGTTCAGAACCAGAAGCTATGGTTTGTATTACTGGCTAATTGAATGAGGTTCAAGTCCGGGGGGGGCGGTGGGGGCTTATAAATATCTCTGCTATTCAAAGTCTCTCAGCTATATAGTAAACAAATTACACCTTTTACATGAATAGACTCCCCGAGGTTTTAGAAGTTCAAATCACAATTGCTACATAATAACTAACCGATTCTAACTACAAACTGTGCATTCATAGTTCACAGCAGACACTAAGGACTGAGAAGGCCAAGTGGAGTCCTCGCCATCCCCGCAATGTCTCCCATCCAAGTACTAACCAGGCCCAACCCTGCTTAGCTTCCAAGATCAGATAAGAGTCCAGTGTCTCAAAGCCCAGTAAAATGTCAAAACCACACACTTTCTTGAATCAGCCAGAACCAAATTTATCACATCTTTTTGAGAGACAACTGCTTTTTCTGACCATAGTTATGTGGTTGGTCTACTGAGAAGGTGGTAATGTATCTTTCTACTATCATTTAGGACAGAGAAGATGAGGTAAAACCTCAAATAATAGATTTGATATTTAAAATAATTTTACAGGAAGGTTGGTTGGGGACTACAGGTTTAATGTGTGATCGAAGCAATTGCAACCCAGCAGATTCTGGCTAATCAGGGCACTGCCATAGTGGGGATCTAATTAGGCCTCTCTGGGCCTCTTCTTTTCATCTGGAAATGCCCTGCTTTTGATCCCAAAAAGGAGAAGCACCAGACATAAAGGCTTCAAAACTCACTTCCTGGGTCTTCTGGTCTCCCGGGCATCGTTCACTCTTAACCAATAGTGTAAGACCTCTTATTTGATATTGAGTTCTTAAAACTCCATTTAAAACGATCAGAATTTGCATGTTCCCGTTCGTTCCAACATGTCCTTGCGTACTATTTTTTTTTTTCACAGAAAACTGCTTCCCCACACTTCAGCCAGAGAGCATGGCTTTAAAAGGCAAAATTCGTGACTAGGTGTGGGAGGGAAAGACTAAAATTAGAGAGACCAGCAAGCTCTAATATTAGGATTTATTTTGAAAATGTCATTTCTAATGAGAACTAAGAAAATTCTTTAAAAATGAATTTGCTTCATTTTGGATGTACGTATGTTTTATCTTATACAGAAGAAATAGATGGCCTTTTTGCATTTTTTAAAAAAGAGGTACAGTCAAATTCAGAAAAAATATCATTTACTTAACCAGATAGGAAAAAATATGAATGTTTTGTCTAAACAGAGAAGAGACAGAAATGGGCAAAATTAAAGACACTCACAAGGATGGTCCTGACCAACCTGCCAGTTCCCTGCGTATCACCTCACATTCCCAGCACCGTAGTTAATGCCCAAAATTAGATACCACACGCTTCACTAAGAAAGGTACCACGTCACCATGGTAACTGGTTTTGCTTAAACACAGCTCGGTGTGTACATGTGGTCCAAATTAGCTCCAGCAAAGAGATGATTTTCCTAGAACTGGTAAAATACCAACCCGTTATATTTTTTTCTGAAGTGAGATATTTGAATTCGTGTTTGTAAATACTCTTTCTTTAAAATTTTCCTTTCGAAGTATTTGTCTCTGGTCACTGCAATTGTTATAATCCTGGAAACAAGACTGTACATAAAGTTTCAAATCACAACACATGAAAAGGATAATTTATTTATGCTTCTATCATCAGTGAGTTCTTAGTCCACGGATTATGGGTTGTATAACCCGCCACCCCAGCTTCTTACCTTGCAAATGCTATTTTAGTTGGCTTCTCCTCATGGGGTGTTTCGAAGGATTATCCCCAAATAGCATTGCCACTCCCACTGACTCTTCCTTAGTGTAAAATTGCTAAGAAAACAACTTAATGCGAATGAAAAAAGAATTAGAAAAGAAAGTTGCCACAATATGGTATTCAAGTCAAGAAATATCCCCCAGCATTCTTCTGACAATGTTTGGCTAAAGAATTATCTAAAAGAAAAATAATTTATGGTTTGTTCTCCACTGGAGTTCACTGCAAAAAAAAAAAAAAAAAAAGATTCTTGCACTTTCCAAGCTTATGTCCTTCTGAATTTCTGTCTGCAGAGAGGACTCAGTGATACAGTTCGGAGGAAACAGCATCTTTGCCATTTGAAAATCCAGCAATTTTCAGGACTGACTGGACGCGTGGTGCTGATAGTCCCGCGTCCGCAGCGCGAGCGGACATGTAACTGAGAACTCGGGAGAGAGACCGTGACAGCTCCCCTTCCCAGGGTGTGTCACCAACCACGCAGCCCTGACTGTGACCCTTCCCCGGAAAGAGCTGCCGCTGTCTCACTGAGCCAAAACTGGGTGACAGGCGTTCGGTGGAAGCGGACTGCGCCGTCTCCTTAACCACTTTGCAAATGGGGCGTCACCTTCAGGGCAGAAGAGGAAAGGAGCGCCCAGGGCGCCCCCTGCCCGGTCCATGCGGCTTCTAACCGGCCAGAGCCAGGTGGAAACGCGGAGCCGGCGGGCCTGAGCTGCGCGGCCTCCTGCGCTGGGGTTTTCCAGGAAAGCTCGCTCTGTGCTGCAGGACCAACCCCTCAGTCCCGCCCAGCCCTAGCCCTGTGCCCCCCACGCCCTTCCAGGCCTCTGGAAGGACCACTGAGGCAGCAGCCTGGACTGAGCACCAGCACTTGGCCGCGGGACCCCTGACTCCTCCGGAGCTGGTCTGCTCGTCTGCCGGATGCTGAACACACAGCAGCGCTTCCTCCCCCGGGCGCCGGTCTCCAGCGTGCAAAGCGTTTCTTGAAAACCGTGAGGACGAGCTCGTTCAGGTCTCCGTGCGCAGTGGGCGTGGGGGAGAGCCTTGCTGAGACACCGACGTGCCTGGCACCGGAAGGCGGGCAAACCCAGCGGGCCTTCACTTCCGGGGCTGGCCAGGACCGTCAAGGACTCCCGACCTAGCGGGGACCAAACTCATCTTGGAGAGCGTCTCCTGCACGTTCCTCTACGGGGTCCGCCAGGGCAGCCCCAAGAGAGGCTACTAGCTCTGTCTCCCAACCTAGGTTTTGATAAGTGTTTCTATTTGTATTGGCTTTATGTCTGCTGATTTCCTTATGGATTTTGTTTAATTTTATTAAAAATGAGCCCATAGTTTTCAAGCATTAGACTTTTCTCCTTACGTTGTAAATGGAGAAATTAAGACTTGGAGGCAAACTGTCACAATCTTTCTTCGGTAATGAGTACACGTGGGAACGCACTTGTCTTGATCGTAGAAGTGCTGGGTCCTGCTCTCCGCGAAGTCAGGACTCACCTCAGAACGCTGCCAAGAGGAGCACCAGCCACTGTGCCTCTCTGAGGTCAGTGCTGCCAGTCCGCCAGGATGTGGTTGACACAAATCGCAGCCAGAGCTGGCCCGCTTTTCCTCCAGAAGATCGCACTTCCATCTCCACCTCCTTCACTCAAAACAGGTTAAACAGCTGCAAGGCTGAGACCTGAAGAGACAAAATCGTGTGTCAAGGAGAGCGATTTTTTCCTACCAGGAACCGGAGACATGAAGCCTCCGTTTGGCAGGAGCCTGAAAAAGATACTGAATGGAAGTATGAACCAGCCCCGTGATTCGTTATTTAAGGAAGAAAAAACCAAACCCAAACAAAACAATATAGACTACCTTTTGCAAAGTAATATGTAAAGTTTTTCTAAAACACGTTCCCGTTTTAGCCAACAGAATTGTTTCGAAGTGGCACGACCAGCTCTGGCCCCGGATGCTCCTGGTACGAACCCCAGTGCCTGGTGTGCCCTTGACCGAGAGGTCCTGACCTTCTAGGCCTCATTTCCTAAATATCCCCAGGGACATGCCCAGAAACGGCTGGGTCAAAGGAAATCTCTAGTTCGAATTTTTTGACGACTCTCCATACTGATTTCCATAGTGGTTGGACTAGTTTATGTTCCCTCCAATAGTGGAAGAGGAATCTTTTTTCCCCATAAGCAATCCTTGGAAGAGATCCAGCTACTTTAAAAAATATTTATTTTGAGGCAGAGTCTTGCTCTGCGGTTCATGTTGTTTTGAGCTCACTATGTATCCTCGGCTGGCCTCAAACTCATGGCAATCTTCCTGCCTCGGTCTCCCGAGTGCTGGACTACAGGTACACACCGCTATTCCCAATGATGCAGCTGTTTATGCCAGCTACAAACACTCCTTTTCATCCTAGAAACATGATGTTAAAATATGGTGAGTAAGAGTTAAAAATTTAAGCTAAGGATGATACAACTTTGGCTCTTGCTGTGGCCTAAAGACTCACCCCCTTCAAAAAACCCACCCACAGCCCTGTAAAATGAATAACCAAAATCTACTGATAGGTGTCTATTCACTTCAGTTCCACATTTTTTTTTGATTGGATCTTTTATTTTGAGATTCTATTTTTTTTTTTTAGTTCTTTGTATATTCTTGATATAAGTTCTCTGTCTAAGGAGTAGATGACAAGTTTTCCTCATTCTCTAGGTTGTCTTTACTCTCTTGGTTGTTCTCTTTGTCATCCACATGCTTTTTAATTTGCTATATTCTCATTTCTTGATTTTTTTCTTGTGCAGGTATTGTTGTGCTCAGAAAGTCACTGCCTATAGCTCTGTCTTCAATAGCTTTATCTATCTTATCTTCCTTCTTTGATCTGTTTTGTCTTGGTTTTACTATAGTGCGAAAGATATTTAGTCTTCTTCACCTGGATAGCGGGTTTTTGTCAGCACATTTTGTTAAAGAAACCATCTTTTCTCCATTATAGACTTTTGCCCCCTTCATCCAAATCAGGTGGCTGCAAATGCCTGACACTGGTTTGGGGTCCTCAAATCTGCCTCACTGATTCCCCTGTTTACTTTAGTACCAATACCCTACTGGTTTTTAAAATAATTATCGTAACTGTAGCTTTATAATATAACTAGAAATTTGGGGCTTTGATTCCCCTCGCTTTGCTTTTATTACTCAGGATCATTTCAGCTGTCCTGGGATCCTTCGGTTCCATGGAAATATCAGGATTGTTTCTGCTGCTGCTGCAAAGAATGCGGTCCATATTTTGATCAGGATCGCACAAAGGTTATACATCTGTTCTGGCACCATGGCCTTTCCGACAATACTGCTTCTGCCATTGTAGGAACAGAGGATATCTTTTCATTTTCTGATGTCCTTTTCATTCTTTCTTCAGAATATTTTCATTTTCATTACAGAGGTCCTTTGCTTCCTTGATTAGGCTAGTTCCTAGGCATATTTTCAAGTTAGAGCAAATGACATTATTTTCCTGATTTCTTTCTAGGTTGTTAATGTGCAGAAATGCTATCAATTTTGCACCCTGCTATTTTGGTTTCTTTCTACTCATTTGGGGTATAGTCCATATTTTCCTACTTCCTTGTGATGTTGTGACTGTTTTTCTGAGCTCTTTCTACTGTGTTTGTTGTGGATATTGATTCCTATAATCTTCCATCTTAGGAGTATTTTTCTTAGTCCCCATTGGTTCAGGTATATTGTATTTCCATTTTCATTTTTTTCAAGATTTTGTAAAAGTTTCCCTCTTGATTTTTTTCCTTGATCCATTTGTTGTTCAAAGTGATTTGTTCAGTATCCATGTGTTTGCATAGTTTCCAAAGTTTATCTACTTATTGAATTGTAGCTTTAGTGCATCATGGCTAGAAAAGATATTCAGGGGCTGGACATTTAGCTCAGTGGTTCCAGCGCCTGCCTCACAAGAGCCAAGGTCCTGAGTTTGATCTCCGGTATCCACATACAATGCTGGGCATGGTGACTCATGCCTGTAATCCCAGCACTCGGGAGGCAGAGGCAGGAGGATGGCTGAGCTCCAGGCTTGCCTGGGCTACATAGTGAGCTCAGCCTGAACTACAAAGTGAAACGCTGTCTCAAAAAAAAAAAAAAAAAAAAAAGATATTCAGTATATTTCTGGTTTTCAAATTGTCAGAGACTTGTCACCTTGATCTGCCCGGGAAAATTTTCCAAGAACTGTTGAACAAAATATGTATTTGGCAGCTATAAAATGGAACATTCTATAGATGTCTGTTAGGCCCAATGATCTTAGGCACAATTTAACTCTAATATTTCTTTGTTGAGTTTCTGCCTGGATGATTAAAATGGGATGTGAAAGTACCCAACTATTATTCTGTTGTGGTGTATTCCTTTCTTTATGTCAATTAGTAATTGCTTTATATATTTAGTCATTCTACTGGTGAATGTGTACAGTTAGAATAGTTTCATTTGGTAAATTGAAACCTTTATTATTATATATTAAAATTCCATATCTTTTTATTTTTTGATATAAAGCCTGGTTTACCAGATATTAGTATGGCTATTTTTTCTTTCTTATGACTTCCACTTGCATGCAATATCTTATTCCATACCTTCATTGTCAGTCTATGCATGTGCTTAGAGACGAAATGAGTCCCTTGTTAGCAACACATAAATGAGTTTCACTTTGTTCTCACTCACTCTACATCTTTTCACTGGAGAATTAAATTCTTTCACTTTCAAGGTAATTATTGGTAGGTAAAGTCCTACAGAATTTATGTAACTTCTAACCTGTCTTTCTTTCTTTCTTTCTTTCTTTCTTTCTTTCTTTCTTTCTTTCTTTCTTTCTTTCTTTCTTTCTTTCTTTCTTTCTTTCTTTCTCTTTCTTTTCTTTCTTTTTCTTTCTTTCTTTCTTCCTTTCTTTCTCTTTCATCTTCCTTGGTGGTTGAGTGAATTATTGTACTCTTCCTTTCTCCTCCTCCTCCTTCTTCTCTCTCTCTCTCCCTCTCCCCCTTTCTTGTTATTCAAAAAGCAGGCAGTTATTCTCCTTGACTCTTGAACTGGAGGTGGTGGCCTGGATCACTGCTCAGCTAGGTATGTCCATGGGCGAACCATCACCAGAGATATTTCCAGTAGGACTTCTTCCCCTCCCCACCCTACATCTTAAAAATACAAATGTTTCTTTTATTTCAAATGAAAAAATGAGTGTATTTTAAACATGGGAAATATTTTCACTATCAAATGACACTACGGGTCGAGGCTCTGTCTACTCTGATGCCCATCAGCAAGTACAGTACCAACAACAGGCACACCCCATTGCTTTTCATTTTTTAGGGCAAACCCGTTATCAAGTTATGTTCAGAACATCCCAAAGCAGAAACACACTCATTTTAAAACCTAGGAAAATAAAAGATAAACCACAAAACGAAGGGAAAGCTGTTCAAATCCCAGAAGAAAAAAAGTTTTAACCATGGACTACAATGAAAGAAAATGCCAAGACAGAAGAAAATCTGTCAAACAAAAGTTGATCTTCCAATAAGGTAGGAACACTCAGCTGATAGTCTCTGTCTTCCTAATATGCACTTTTTAACACTATGCATCTCCTTTATGGTGCCTTAGTTAAAAATCACAAACGACTTCAATCCAAGGATCTCTCTTAACATGAACCATACTGTCACCTTCAAACTGGTGTTTGGCCTGAGGTTCATTATGAGTGAAGTGATACACGATTCTTTACTAATAAAATTACACTTGATCTCAAAGTATCCAAAAACTAAGGCTAAAAATGAGGCGGGGGAAGGACATGGAGTTTGAACACCCCAAGTTTCTCTTCAAATGAGGAAGGCGATGGTGTATGACTATGATGTGAGGTCTGCTTCGGGAAGTTTGAAATCGTGAGGGAGATGGAGGGAAGGGAAAATGTCCTGGTCCTTAGGTAACTGGCATAAACTTCAATGGAGCAGAAGGCAAATAAACAACTGGGAGAAGCCGGTCCACAGCCCTGTGGCTCATGGCTCCACTGTAAGTGTTCTAAATAAAATTTAAAATAGTAAGTCCCCTTTAAAGCCTTTATTTCATGCTGTCTAACTGGAAAAAGGTCACAGGTAAAAGCTGTATTTTCCACCTTACAGAAGGCCCCGAACAGCAGCACCTATAACTGCTTGACACAAACGACTTTTTGATAAATGCTTATTTAATATAAAATGGAGACCTAGTCCACCTTAAAGAAACCTACAATCTATTGTAAATCTGGATGCACAATACAGCTGTTTAAGCAGGGCATGGTGGCCACACCTGTAATCTCAGGACTCAGAAAGCTGAGTCATGTGGATCACCATGAGATCGAAACCAGCCTGGGCTACAGAGTGAGCTGAAGGCCTCTCCAAATGACACAGTAAAACCCTGTCTCTAAATAAATAAATGACGAAACAAACAAACAAACAAACAAACAAATAAATAAACTATACGGGGGGGGGAAGATGAGTACGAACTCTTTTGGGAAGTACGTATCAAAAGCAAGATGTATCTGTGAACCTCAGCGGCATCCGTAGACTTCCTCATGGCTCCCTGGAGCTGCACCCAGACTCCCACAGGCCCACACGGCTGCATTTCCGGCTCCGTCCTCAGAGGTGGAGGAGACACGTTGCAGACGCAGAGCCCCCAAGATGGCTGCCCCCAACACCCCATCCCCACTCTTCGCGGAGGCCCCTGAAGACCATGGCAGGGCAAGGCTGCTCCCCAGGCGGCCTGAGCCGTCCTCAGGCTCCAGGACCCCAGGGCAGCGCACGTCCAAACCAGAGCCACTGCGCAAACCGCACTACGGATGGGATGAGAGCCCCAAACCCAAGTGCTAAACTAAGCTCGGTGAAATTTCAGACGGGACCACGCTCCCTCGGCTCAGGAAACCTCACAGGGACGACCCCCGAAATCAGCACGGCGGCGCCTCAAGCTGGCACCCAGAGCTGGGCACGCTGTCCTCAGAGCCTCGGCTGCGACGCCTCCTAGGGAGCTTCCCGGAGCGCGGCCGCCGCTTCCGAGTCCCCGGGACCAGCCACACGCTGGAAATGTGCGGAAGCGTGGGCGGGGCGAAGACACCGAGCTCCTCCCCCCGCCCGCCCCGGCGCTCTCCCTCGTCATCTGTGCTCTATGGGTAAACTTTGTGCAAGCAGCTGTTTTGAGTTATATAAATACACCCAAAAAAGTATTTTATAGCAGGGAAATTATGCATTCCATATTCTCACAGCTTGAAAATGGCCAGATTTATTCTCTTGAATAAATGCTCTGGGGATAAAATCAAAAGAACAACTCCAAAGCAATATTTGGAGAATCTTTGCCGGCGTCAGGAAAGAAGGTACATTAAAATAGACACACGCACATAACACATATATCCATCGTCTGCTATTTATGCTGAGACGGTGGAGACACCACAGATAATCTCAAATGGTTTGATGATTCAAACGTGTTCTATTTTGGCTTGAAATATGTTTCTAAGCTAATATTTATGTTTGACAGAAGTGCGTTTAATACTCTTGTGTTTGATTCAAGAGGAATAACAGAGACAGCAGGGCGCAGGGGGAGCCGCACAGACAAAGGGCCTCGGTGAGCGTGGGAGGTCCTCACCACCCCGGGCGCTGCCGTGCGATGTCACCGGCCACCGCTTCCGCGGGTCCCTGTGACCTGGGCACACCAGCCACACCCACCTTACTGGCCAGACAGGTAGGACAAGAAGACAACACTACTCCGGGCCCAGGCCCGGTCGGGGTGGACCTGGAGGGACTTCTAGCAACAGCCAGCGGAGATGGTGGAGGAGTCTTGGATACAGGCCGCTGGTGCCTCGGGGCCCTGAAACCCCTGCTGATTTCCCAGCCTGACTATGATCTCGGACGTGACCTAGAGTCACCTCCTCCTCCCCTTCTTTTTCCTCCTCCTCCTCCTCCTCGCTGTGCCTCGTGGAGCCTGTCTCTCCAGCTGGGAGCAGGGGCCGTCTTGTCTACGCTTCTGAGCCAGCTCGGCCCCTTCCCTGTCTCTCGGATACACGCCCCTCAGTCATCAGTAAATGTTATGTTGGGAAGACCAGCTGGGGAAAAGCTGGGAAGCTCTTCGACTTCCTGGCGTTTTCTCTTCACAAGTTAACCCAGTTCAGCCCTTGGTATGCGGCCATCTTTCTCTCACTTCACTAACCTCTTTCTGAAATATACACTTACTTCTCATGCTGGCTATGTGTTTAAAATACTATTTTATTCATTCCTTCCCCTCATTTCCCATTATGAAGCCAAATATCAATCCAGCCCTGGCTGATGGACATGAAGAAAAGATGGGCCTTGATCAGGGAAAAACACTTTAAAACTAAATGTCATAAAGAATCGGCACTCCCAGAAAAACTCCCTTTGCAGATCCAGAAGCTGCTTTGCAATGTTCCACAAAGCTTTGCATTTCTGCTGTGTTCTCTTTCTCTAAAGCATCTATATTTCATGACAAGAAAGAAAGAAGTTAAACTTAGTATTCCTTCATAATTATTTAATTTTTACTGTGGCAGATCACATTTTTATAATATTTTTATACCAATACATCATTTTTCATACAGATTGTGAATTTAATAGGTTTGGGGATGCTGATGGGGCCAAGCAATGTTTTTATAATGCTATACCTATTGAGAAGAACATCGTAAATAACATATCAAACAATCTATCAAACAGAACCACTTTCATTTGAAGTGTGTTTTAATCTAAGTTTCACGGTGAGGCAAGAGGCAGGTTTTCCCTTTCATTCCGTCTCTCCTGTGAACACGGTTGCTCTGTCACCCAAAGAGCCAGCTTGAGAGCGCGGGCGGGTTGTTCACTCTGACACAACTCCCTTTCCCACACAGCGCTGTGCCCGCCAGGGTGCCAGGCGCCCAAGTAGCACACGGCCCTGCTTCCAGCACCCGAGAAATAAATGTGAGCTGCTCTAGGAGAGCAGAAGCTTTTCCCATCTGCCGGGGTTTTCAAACGAGCTGTAGCATCTCTGGTGAGACACGACGGGCAGCCACAGAGACCCGGAGCTACAGGCTGTCCCCGAAGGCCTTCCAGAGACCTCTCCGCCAGGGGAGAACCTGCTTCTTGAAATGCCTGGTGATGGAGCTGTCCATCCACACCCCTGTGGCAGCTGGAGTTTCACAGAGTTTAGAAGAACTGAAACGAGGACGTGGTTCTCTTTAATTTTTGAAAAACTGCAGAGCACAGTTTTCATAGCTCACCAGTCAAATATTTGAAATAAATTATGCATTTGGACACTTGGTATTTTTTATGAGATCTTGCTACTAACTGATTTTTCTCCAGAGATCTTTGCCCCTGTGATTTCATCCTTAAGTAATCTTGGTTTTGTGAATAAGAATTTAGGTTTAATTCCCAGAAACAATCACTCAAAATTTATTTTCCCCAACAAGAAACCTCTTAGCTTCCCCTACTCCAAACTTGACTTATCCTTTGGCAGTTTATTTTATTTAAATAAAAGCCTTCAGAATAAGGCAAAAATTTCCACAATGCTTAATATGACTCATTAATTTAATAAGTATTAACCAAGCTCCTGTTCTTCACCAGAACCTAACACTCCAGGGAATTAATTGGTTGCTGAGCCATCTAATTTGATAATGTAGAAACTTTGTTTGCATTTAACTAATATTTCTTAAGTCCCTCCTGTATTTTAAGTCTTGCATGACAGGTTTGCAAAGAAATAAGTTGAGGGCCAGAGGGTTAGCTCAGTGGTTCCGGTGCCTGCCTCGCAAGCGCAAGGTCCTGAGTTTGATTCCGGAAACCACATACAATGCTGGGCGTGGAGACTCACGCCCCCACCAGCCATCAATACCACATACCACAGTGCCGGGCGTGGTGGCTCACGCCTGTCATCCCAGCACTCAGGAGGCAGAGACAGGAGGATTGCTGAGTTCGAGGTTTGCCTGGGCTACATAGAGAGCACAGAGCCAGCCTGAACTACAAAGCGAGACCCTGTCTCAAAAAAAAAAGAAAGAAGTTGAAAGCTCAGCCTTTGGCAGGCTCAGAAGTTTGGAAGAAACAAGCGCAAAGATGTAACTGGGAAAGGTGTTGTGCAGTCTTATGAAGATGGAGAAGGAAGACGGAGAAGGAAGGGGCCTACATTTAATGTGAGGCACAGGTGGGTCAGAGGAGCTTCTTGGAAGAGGCAGCTCAGAGCTGATGTGAGATCACGCACATTTTTCAGAAAGTGAGAGGGACAATCCCAACTAGCAAAGCCATGTGCAGGAAGGCACAGAAAACAAGCAAGGAAGGCAGGTGTGTCCGTGAGGCCGAGTGAGGAGTGGCCAGTAGCAGCCAGAAGAGGTGAAGACCGTGGTGAAGTCTGAGCCTCCAGGGACACCGTCCTTGGAACTCTGTCCTTTATCAGTAGTCACCACTGAGAAGTGCCTGGGGGGCATTTTGCCTGTTGTTTGGTGGTGAGCAGGCAGGCTCAGGTCAACAGTATTCGGAGGAGTGTGGGGTGAAGAGCAAACTACACTTGAACTTCAGGAGGCCGCTAGGCCCAGCTGGGTCCTCACTTTCCCCGGATCATCAGAGGTAGCTGTGGAGAAGCTGGGGCTTACCAGGGAGGGCTCCGGCTCAGTTCCTGCTCTGTGCACTTGTCTTGTTCAGTTTTGAAGAGTCTTATTCCAAACGCCACCCACAACTTTCCCTTATGCGTCTGTCTTTTTTGACCACAATGCACATGCACCTCTGTAGTACAATGCGGGCTGCCGAGGTGATGCAAATCCCACGGTGGGTTTCCTTAAGAGAGCTGAGCTTACTCATAAACGATGTTCAGATGAGTGCAATGCACTAACACAGACTTACTAGCTGCATCTTGGGACTAACCAGGCAGTAGATGTGGGTTGGTGCTGGGAATGAAAAGGTAAAACCTTAGAGATAACGTAAGTTTGAAAGAGGTCACTGGACAGATACAAGAGATGAGAGGAAAAACAATGCTCTTTATGTGTAGTTATGAAAGATTAGCAAGCCAAATCAAATTCACACAAAAATAAAGATCAGAAAGGAAGGAAGAAAGGGAAAAGAAAATGAGACTGAAGTAATACTTGAAGAAATAATCAAGTGATCTTGGAAGTTTCTCAAAAATGAGAAAAGACCTGAAGCCATATATTCATGATATTTATGTATGTCGAGGCTGACAGCACAGAAAAAAACTATACCAAGGACGATCGAAAAGAGTGTTTACAGCCAAAACAAGGACAGTACCTGGAGGGCAGTATAAAAGAATACAGATTTACTGTAGTGATAGGAACAGCTACAAGACTAAAAACTGAAACAAGACAACTACAGAATAAAATTGTTGAAATGTTGAGAGAAGAGAATTGGCAACCTAGAATTCCATACCATACAAAAACAACCTTCAAAGCAAATACAAAATAAAACCATTTTCACCTAGTAAAACCAAGATCTCATTGGTGCTTCCCAAACGTAAGCAAACGTAAAGAGAGTTATTTAGTCCTGAGGAAAACACCCAGGAGAAGGAAGAAAATACACAGGAGAGAACTGAACCCAAGCAGCATACTTCAGCAGCATAAATCAGTAGCAACCACTCACACGGCACTAATGGACCATAGATTTCAAAAATACACAAAAAGTTTAAAAATGAGATCAGACATCACAAAAGTGAGGTTCTTGCATTGTTTTAAATTAGATAAAATTACTCATTTACATTGGACTAATAAAGATGAATATTTTAATACCCAGAGTATTAAATACTAAAGATGCAATAGAGACGGAACAGAAGAAAAAAATCAGTAAATCAAACATAAGAATGAGAAGTAAAGACATATACAATCAGTTAAAAATAATAAAAAGTTATGGATACAAGTGCCAATAATAGATAAGAATTTTAGAAAGAAATAAAACACCTTTGGACATGGTTAAGACAAAGGTCTAACATATGTAAAATTTTAGCATCTATAAAAAACTAAACTAGAAGACAAAGTTGTTAGACTGAATACAATGAATAAAATCAAAATATATGTTGCTTATAAAAATTTATTTATAGGAAACAGTAATTATAAAGAGACAAAAGTGACACTATGTAAACTCTAATATGTAACTAGTAACTAATGCTGGGTAAAGTGCCCTTAAGGGAAAATATGTGTACTAAAGATAAAGAAAAATTCACAATAATAAAAGGTTCATTCCAGCACAAAGACAAAGTAATTCTACATTAAATTTGTAATACAAATATCAAAACTAAAGAAGAAATATATAAAGAGAATGTTTTTTTTTTTTTTGAGGCAGAGTGTCACTTTGTAGTTCAGGCTGGCTCTGAGCTCACTATGTAGTCCAGGCAAGCCTCGAACTCAGCAATCCTCCTGCCTCTGCCTCCCGAGTGCTGGGATTATAGGCGTGAGCCACCACACCTGGCACTGTGGTATGTGGTATTGATGGCTGGTGGGTGTGAGTCTCCACGCCCAGCACTGTATGTGGTTACCAGGGATCGAACTCAGGACCTTGCACTTGCGAGGTAGGCGCCGGAACCACTGAGCTAACCCTCTGGCCCTATAAAGAGAATTTTTATGCATATCTTCTATTAACTGTATAAATATGACCAACAAAGGAGGGAAAGAAGGAAAGGAAGAAAGAAGGAATGAAGGAAGGAAGGAAGGAAGGAAGGAAGGAAGGAAGGAAGGAAGGAAGGAAGAAGAAGGAAGAAAAGGAGGGGAATAGATCAAATAAAATAATTAACAAATTAATCAATTTTCATTCATGGAATACTATGTGTCACAATGGCAGGATCTTTTCACCTGCAAATTAAACATTTACCAAAATCAACACTAAGTTTAATCATAGTCAGTTCTCTCAAATTTGAAAGATTTAGAAGGTGACAGGGAATCATTTTAAACCTTAATGGAATTAAACTAAAAACAACAAGGAAGTGATATCAATAAAGTTTCCAAATGTGAAGAAATTTAAAAGTATTCTTAGCATCTATAAAAAATTGCTTTGTGGATTCCAAACAAAGCCACAGTCAGAAAAAATATGCCAAGATTTCAGTTTTTTTTTTTTTTTTTTTTTTTTGAGACAGGGTCTCACTTTGTCGTTCAGGCTGGCCCTGAGCTCACTATGGAGCCCAGGCAAGCCTCGAACTCAGCAATCCTCCTGCCTCTGCCTCCCGAGTGCTGGATTTCAGTTCTTTTTAAAGCAGAGGGTGAGAAGACAAATGATCTAAGCACCCTTGTAAAAACTGTTCAAAAAGAAAAATCACCCAGAGAAAAAATTAATTTGAAGGAAATAAACAAAATAAAAAATACTTGAGACACAAGTATAAAATAGAAATCCATCAGTCAAGTATTGGTGGTTTGAAATTTTTAATAAAATTGAAAAGAGTAAAAAAATTGGTAGAAAAGTCATAAATTAAGATAAAAAATTTTAAAGAGCCCGATTTTTAAAGAGTTTTAAAGAGCAAATAATTTTCTTTAAAACATTTTCAAACAGACACAAAAGACATGAATTTCCAGAAAAAACATAGTTTATCCCAAATAAACCAGAAAACAATTAAAATATCTGCCTAGTCCTATATTTGTTACAGTAACTTTCACTTAGCATCTTCTCACAAAGAAAATTCCAGGTCAGATTAATTCTGCCCTTGTGTCCAGAACATATACTTCAATTCTACAAATAGTTTTCAAGACAGAAAAATCCATGAAAAGAAGAGCAGGACCTTAGACAGGAATTTCACAAAAGAGAACATCCAAATAAAGACTAAGCATATGAAAAAATGATCAAATATTATATACATCAAGAGAATCTCAATTAAATCATACTAACGTGCCTATAAAAATTTCTGAGCGTGGTTGTAATTACACAGGCTTATTGAAGGGTATGGACAGTCTCGTCTATCATGTTTAATATTGGCAGGAATTTTGAGAAAGTATCCGTTTTGGCAGAACGCTCAGTGGATAGAACTTTGGGAAGTTGCTTGATGGTGATTCTTACAGCTAAAACACGAAGAGCCTGAGACACAGCCATCTAATCTCTAGATGTCATGCATAAGAAAAACCACAGAGCTATTCACAACAGCCCTGAGCTCGAACGCCAGGCAGCCCACCCAGCACAGCGTGAATACATAGGCTGCAACATACTCAAACCATCACAGGCTGTGCGGTCACGTTAATAAATGAAGTAGTACCGTCTGCAGTAACGTGGATGATTCTTAGATACTGACGGAGATGATCTAGATGCGAGTTTCATATCATTATATCTATTTCAAATGTAAAAGCAGCCACATTAATCTAGGTGGTGCTAGGTGTCAACAAAGATAATTTTGGAGGGGCACTGGCAACTGAGGGCTTCGGGGCGTCTTCTGGGCCCAGTAGCGTTCTGTCTTTCTCGTGGAGTCTGCATCTGTGGCGATCACTCCAGCAGCACGCTTTATGCAGAAACCAATTAAATACCTCCTTTTGGCCAAAGAAATCTACTCTCTAGCTTCCTAGTCCATTTGCCTTGCCTCAAGGGTTTCCAGGCTCTTGAGATGCAAGGGTTAAAATTTGGATAATAAAATAGTCACTGGTTCCAGATCAAGTATCAGGCATGCTCGTGAATTATTTAGCTTTATAATTTCTGCTTACTTTGCCTGTCTCACTATGTCAGAAAAAGTACCCATTAAACTTGATGAGCCAGATTTCTTTATAAAACTTCCTGCTTCCCAG
Source organism: Thryonomys swinderianus (assembly GCA_004025085.1). Classification (NCBI taxonomy): domain Eukaryota; kingdom Metazoa; phylum Chordata; class Mammalia; order Rodentia; family Thryonomyidae; genus Thryonomys; species Thryonomys swinderianus. Next base: position 66,471 of record PVIC010001882.1, read on the forward strand.
TGGTGAATTTTGCAGCAAAATTCGGACCCAATTAATTTTACCAAATTAAGTGGTCCTGCCGGCTAGTCCTTCAATGTGTTTGGGGAATGATAAACAGAGGAATGGACCCCAGCTGAGAGATGTCTTGCTGTTCTGTCTGAGCCCCCAGCACGGCTGCTTTGACCGGAGGCCACGATGCACCCACCCCCCAATGAGGACATTGGCAGGCCTTGGACAGTTGTCATGGCCCAGCAGCAGCGGTGTGACAGGAGGTGAGCAAGGAATGAGTGCCAACCAGCAGTGTTCAGGAGGCAGGAAGACGCTGCTGTCCAGGAAAATGCTTCTAGAGGTGAGTATATAAAACCAGCCTCAGCCCTGTCCTGGCTACTGATGCCCCTGGTCGCGGTTAACGCCATCCGGCTGGCTTTCCTCAGGCACACGGCAGAGGCTGCCTGGGAGCACAGTTTTGGAGGCTAAGGTCCAGCAGCAGAGGGTCCCTTGAGGTGGGCTCTGGTGAGGCCCCAGGAGTGGATGTACCCAGCACGGCAGGCGGCTGTGCCCGGGCATCCACAGACAGCGGGGGCCCTCAGTGAAGGGCTTGCAGCTGGGGGAAACTGAGTCCCAGCCCACCCGTCTGTGGGCTCTGGAGCTGAGTGAGGACAAAGAGCCCTGGTCAGCCCGCCCAGAGGTCCCTCTGCTCCCTGTTGCCCCAGTATCCAACCCTAAGACACTGCTGTGGAAGTGGGCTTCCTGGCTGCACTGGAGAGAACAGGACTGGTGATCCTTCAAAAGCTGTGAGTATTCCCACGTGTGCTTTGTTTTTCTCTTCAATGGAAAGCTGTGTTTAAAGAAACCCCCAGGTTTAGTAAAGGCAGAGAGGAGGTTGTGTTCCAATCCTGCAGGCCATGTAAGAGTGCCTCTGAAACCCCAGGGTTCATGGCGGAATCCACACCACAGGGTTAGGCTGCTTCCTCCCGACAGCCCGCAAATCCTCTGGCCAAACTGCTGAGCACAGTTAGTCAGGACCACCCTAAATCCTCCTCCGTGGGTTCAGCTGACACCCGGGATTGAGGTCAGATCAGCATCGGGCCTCCTTGTGCACAGGAAGAGCAGCTGTGAGAGGTAACACAACAGATTTGGGCCCCAAGCTGGAATGCAACCCTGCGCGGACCCCTGTGACATATTTCAGAACCACATTTGGCTGCAAACAAGGTGGAAGAAACAAACTAATCACAGCCTGTGAAATGCGAAGAGCAATTGGCTGAAAGCTGGCCAAGCTCCTGCCCTTAAAAATACCAATGTGTCGCTGCCCGGAGGGATGTGGGAGCAAAGTGCCCGAGGGAACCATGACATAAGCCAGAGCTCATGCTGCCAAGGAGCCAGAGACCCTGTGACGTCCCTCCTGGCCATGGCGCTCCAGTGGGCAGCTGGCTGGCAGGTCGATGCGTTAGACTGTGCCAGAAGGACAGAGATGGGCACTCCAGACACCAGGCAGTGGGATCCTTGAGGACTGAAGGTTCTGCCCCATTGGTTGGTGGCTTCTGTAGGAGAATCCCAGGAAACTTAAGTGTGGCCTAACCTTTTCTCCAGTTGCTTCTGCTCCTCTTCTCTTCTCTTCTCTTCTCTTCTCTTCTCTTCTCTTCTCTTCTCTTCTCTTCTCTTCTCTTCTCTTCTCTTCTCTTCTCTTCTCTTCTCTTCTCTTCCCTTCTCTCCCTCTCTCTCCCTCTCTCTCCCTCTCTCTCCCCCTGTCTCTCTCTCTCTGTCTCTCTCTGTCTCTCTCTCTCTCTCTTTCTCTCTCCTGGCAGACAAACAGTTACAGCGACCCTTTAAGAACGTGACCCAGGTGACACAGACCAATCATACATTGCTAAATGTTACTTCCACCCTTGCGCCTAATCACACCCCACCATGAGCACGGCTCCCACCCCCTCATCCAATCACATCCCAAGCCGCCCTATATAAATGCCTATAACTTCCATAATAAAGGGGGAGAAGCTTCTCAACCGACAGGGAGTCTGGGAGCTGTAATTCGGCATCCCCGCTTACCCTCCCGAGGTTGTTGGATGACGAGACAGAACGGTAAACAGCCCAGACCAGATGACTCAAATTTCTGCAGGTCTCAGAGGAGCAAAGCCAGGAAAAGAACAGAAATGCACCTTGGCTTGCACAAAGAAGGTTGAAAGAGCAGGCTTTTGGCTCACCTCACTGTCTTAATGAGAGATGCTGTGTTTCCTGTGCACTTAGAGTTTCCAAGGATGACTCTGCCAGCAAATGAAGACGAGTGTGCAGGACAGCAGGCCAGGGACAACTGAGCTCTGCCTCCACCTTCAGCACTGGAAAAAGGTGAAAGGTGGCATCATGGGAGGATCCTAAGCTTAGCAGGAAGCAGGGCTCTCCCGTCCTCATAAACACAGTGTCACCTCTGCAGCCTGCCCATCCTCCTGCTGCCCGCCTAGTTCTCCTAACATGCAGATCTGATCCCACCATGCACAACTACAAAATCCTCAAGGCAGCCCAGTCTCTTTGGTGTTCAGCCTACACTTATCTGGTGAATTCTACCGGCTCTGCAGGCCTTACCTGGACCTACCCTGCTCTCTGCATTTGGCTGGAGGGTAGTGCGTTTATGGGGTTCCTTCCACCAAGTAGAACATCCGGATGATAGGGAGCTTCTTCCCGCATATCTCAAATGCCAGACAGAGCCCTGCATCCATTAAATCAGAAGTCCTAAGCATGTAAATTGATCATCAATACCATATAAAATATTTCCTGTGGTTAAAAGTTCGAGAACAAGGCCATTATACCAGCTCTTCTGCCTTTTTGCAATGCCTTTTCTTAAAGTCATAAATGTATGAAATATATCTTTGTTAATTTTTTTCATGCTGCTGTTATGGGACCCTTCAGTGACCTCCCTTAGTTTTCCCACAGTAACCCATGCCACTCATATCCTGATGCAAGACCTTTCTTTTCCTCTGTAATTAAACAAGGACATCTTTCAGGCAGGAACTATGTCTCCCTGTCTCTGCGTTCACTCTGCCTAGGAAGGAAGGAGACTAGACACATAACAATGTGAGTCCTTCATTCCAGCTTCTGCAATGCCAGCAGCCCTTCATTTGCAAAAACCTCACTGGCTTCCTAACTTCAGCACACAATAGAGAACAGGAGAAAGACTGAGTGTATATACCTGAAGTGTCACTACTCCTGTTGCTGATGTGTGCCTGGGTGACAGTCCCTCAGTAGCTATCCTAGTTACTTTTCTCATTGCCGAGATAAAACACCCAACACAATAAATTAAAGGAGAAAAGGATTTCATCCCATAGTTTGCAGAGGTTTCAACCCATAGTAGGCTGGCTCCAAGGCAGGGTGGCATGGCAGAGGAGAAACAGTCCATGGCCTGGTGGGGCAGGCAGAGAGCAGCAAGCAGCAAGCAACAAGCAATGGCAGAGACAGAAACAGCAGCAGCAACTGCCTTCTTTCTGTCCCTTTTATCTCTTCTAATCAACCCACCTTTTGATGGTGCCACCCAGGTCTAGCATGGACTATCCTTAACTCCAGCCTCACACCCTTAATCCTAGCGTCATAAACCCTAGATCCAGCCACCTTCGAAGATCTTCACCAGACTATATGGAGCTTTGGGTGGGCATCTAGATGTAGGGGAAACAGCAGCTTCTCCACCCAAGACACACAACGGAATTCTTTTTTTTTTTTAACATTTTATTGGTACATTATATATATACACATCACCATTACACTCCACACTGAGAATTTGTACCAGTATATGATACAACTTAACTCTCATTTTTCCCCCTCCCCTCCCCACCCTGCCCCCCACACCTATATACACAAGCATTGTTTCCTTTTTTTAAACCATCAATTTTTCTTCTTAATTATTTACCCCTAAGCCCATTACCCTTTGAATACTTACTATTTCACACTATCAATCATGCATTCTAGAACACATTTATAGCTTTAGTTTCTCGTATCAGAGAAAATATAAGATATTTGCAGATATGTGATCTGTTTATTTCACTTATGAGTACGTCCTGAAGGTACGTCCATTTGAGTATAAATGATTCAATCTCATCATTCTTTATGGCAGAGTGATACTCCATTTTATATATAAAAAACTTATCTTCTTTATCCAGTCTAGATTTGATGGGTTGTTTCCAAGATTTAGCTATCATCTTACCCTACAACAGAATTCTGAAGTCCTCCATCAGGAATGTGAAAGCTCATAAACACTTTGATCATATCATCTATGCTAAATGGATTCTGTTCTTCCTTTGGCAAGACAGGTCCATGAAGCACAGAAACAGAAGGAAATACAGATAAATGCAATTGGGGGCTTGGTTTCCATGACAAGGGGATTCTGAACTCCTCCAAGCCAGCGGGGGCTGTTGGCACAGCACAGGAGGGTGCTGTGAGAAGAGTGGCAGCCTTGGCAGGAAGGGTGCAAACAGAAAAGCCACGCCGTGCTGGAAAGACATTTACAGCCCTGAGGGCCGGGGCCAGTGCCGGCATGGAGCCGGCAAAGGAAGAAGAAGCAACTAAGCTTCGGGTTGGCTGTGGCCACAGTGTGAGGGCTTCCTGAGCCTTACACAGCCTCTGAAATGTGGGCTCCACAGTCTGAGAGCCAAAGCCAGCACGTAAGGCACGACACTCTCGCTCCTGTCCCAGTCCCCTGGGCTGGTGTGTGGTGTGTAGGTGGTAACCCGATCGCTGTGGGAAAATCACAGGGATCCAGCAAGGCCAAGCACAAGGCCAAGCACAAGGCCAAGCACAAGGCCAAGCAAAGGCCAAGCACAAGGCCAAGCACAAGGCCAAGCACAAGGCCAAGCAAAGGCCAAGCACAAGGCCAAGCACAAGGCCAAGCACAAGAAGACCATGAGGAGCAACACTCCTTGTTCCTTTTGCTGTTGTCCTTTTTGGAGCTATGCCAAGAATTTTCTTGAGCAACTCTTCACCCTTTGAATGACACTAAATTGCTTTTATATTAACGAGGTCCTATTTTCAGGAGGCAGAGGAACTGTCTTCTATTAATCTAATACTGTGATGCAGAGCTGGCTTTTAGGAATGCCCTAGCTCTCGGGACAGGCAAGTGAATTCCTGCCGATGAGGGATGAGTTCATGCACAGGAGGTGTTTTACAGTACGCATCCTTTCCACCCGGTGTCTCTTCTTAGCCCTTGAGCACGATAACATGGATTTAAGCCACATAAAATTGCCATTCCTATAGGTGGCTGTAAGCAAATATATTTACTACAGGAATACGGACCTCAAAGCAAATAAGACCCCAAGGCCCTTTGAAGTTCACCTGTACATTTTAACCTTTTCTTGATGGTTTATAAGAGTCATTGTCATTTGCAAGTGTGAAAACATGTTACAAAAATTAAGGGAGTTGTTCAAAGAGAGAACTGCAGTCGAAATTGGGTTCTAAAGTGACACCCAGGTCCCTTCACTTTGATGTCGGAGCCGGGAAGCCTCCTGCAAGGGATGCCTCCAGAGGGCCCCCCCAAATCACAGCCGACACAGAGGGGACAGGCTCCGTGTGAGTGCTGGCTGTGGGCTGGAGAAGACTAGGGTGTGTCGTGTGGTCTGAGGGAAGCAGGCGGGAGCGGTACTGTCCCGGGGCGTCTCCTGCCCTCCCTGCTGCTGTCACGCTGTCACCTGCATACTGTGATGGTGACAGAGCCTTTGACCACGCGGGCTCCCCTCTGTACCAGCCTTCAGCTTTGGACAGGGAGGTGCCCATAGTGGAGTGGAGAGACATCTGCGCCTCTTGTGTTCTTCCATCCCGAGAACTCTCCAAATACTCTCAGTAGGTAGATACGCTATCCAGATTTTTCAGTGGAAACACACACACACACACACACACACACACACATGTTTGTGATTGAATAACTCAAAGCACATTGTAGCACAAAGATCCAAAAACTTGAGAGAGGCCTCAGCCTTGCTCAGCCCGCGTCATTTTCCACTGCTTTTAAGCCGCTGGCCCTGCTTGCTTAGTTACGTGTGGGTTAAGAACTTTCCAACTCAGAAATGCTAGCGCTTCCCAGAGCGCAGATTGGAAGATTTTTCTCAGAAAGTTGTGTGTGAGAGACGGCCTTGTCTCTGACATCTTTGCCAAGGATCCTCTCCAGGATGTTTGGTCTTAATTTGCTGGACATGTTCATGGAGCTTATTGGCTCAATTAATTGAATGTAATCCCATTTTTCCTTTGTTGGTATACAGTTTGGGTTAGAGTAACTTCAGAAAATGACTGGGATATGCAAAAATACCTCATCAGAGGAAAAACTAGTATGAAATAGAACACCATTTCCTGTGACCTGTGACTAGAAATGCCCAATAAATTGCATGTGACAATCTTCAATTCCAATATCTCACTGGATTGCTACAGCCTTCTGTTTAGCAAATACACTCATGGAAACACTCAGACACCAACCAACTGGAGCAGACTTTGTCCATGAGAACTCGTTACATCTTTGTACCACCCGAACAGGAGCCTTGAGATTAAAGGTTAACAACGTTGACTCAGAAATGGATACACACTCTCAGTAAGAGACGTGTAGAACTTTTTCTCATCCGTTACCACCTCGGAGGGATTTAATGGCTGGCTTTAAAACAAAATGAGTTGGATGCCCAGACAGTTGCTTCTAGACTCTTCTTTTGCGCCTTCTGTTCAAGACTTGGTATTGCCAAGTGTTTGAGCAGGACAGAGCAAGCACACTCTACCAACTGCCATTGGGCATTTGCAGGAGTAACTCTTTCTGCTTTTTGTTTTCGTGTTCGGCAGTGATTTTATTTTATTTTTTATTTTTTTTTTTTTGAGACAGGGTCTCGCTTTGTAGTTCAGGCTGGCCCTGAGCTCACTATGTAGCCCAGGCAAGCCTCGAACTCAGCAATCCTCCTGTCTCTGCCTCCCGAGTGCTGGGATTACAGGCGTGAGCCACCACACCCGGCTCGGCAGTGATTTTAGATTCATGCTATAATCCTTGGGGACCCACAGACCCTCAAAGGAATGGAGAGCATTCAAGTTGAACCCAGACACTTAGTCCCAAGCAACTTTTCGGCATAACAACTGTCCCTTTAGAAACGGACTCTCTACTGCCCCCTGGGTTTTCCTCTAGCAGGAGGCCGAAGTGCTCCCCCTTTTGTCTTTTGCCTCCACGCCAACAGCAGCTCCTTCTCTCCTCCTCATTCCCATACCAGATAGGTGGAAAGGAGTGTTCATCCAGAGAGGGCGGCAGGAGGGCGGGGAGGAGGTGGACAGAGACACGCAGGGGTCGTGCAGGCCACACGCGCGCCAGCAGGGGGAGTTTCATCATTAAAATGTTGCATGCCTAGCACTTCATTCTGTTTTAAAATAGTCCCTTTAAACATAAGTGACTTCACTATTACTTCTTAAGGAACGAAGGTGATGTATCAGAGAATCAAATCCTGACCACTGACGGCGGAGTTAAGATTCAAGGAGCTGTGCCGAGCTTTCCTCTGAGGCCTTGCATCCTGGACACCCCCATTTGGAGAGTCAGACGCCGACGGGGAGGAAATGGATATGGAGAGTGGGGCCTGGGTTCTAATCCTGACTCTGTCTGTGATCCACACAGTAATCCTGATTCTTCTACTTAATGGCTCTTCTCTCCTCTTTTAACAAAGAATTTTCAGTGCATTGCAACTCTAATATTCTATAAAAATTTTATTTTACTTAGTGTTATAACTTTGTACACATTATCTTTAGGACAATGTAGGTCATGTTAAAACTTCCTCCAAACATTGAATGCTTCCAGAAAGTAATGGCGCCACTATGAAGAGGTAAACATTTTAGCAGCACTTTCTTAAATTTCTTAACATTCAGGAAGATGACATAAAAATGCCAAACCCACACCAGTGACTGGTGACCTTGAACATTTCAACTCTTCTCTGTGAGGTTTTCTTTCACTTTAAGTGGTCAGCAATGAAGAAAAAACTATTCATAAAATTATGTATACATTTATTATTTCACCTGTCGAAGTCACTTCAAAGACTCTGTCCTCAAAATATACTGGCAAAAACATAAATGCAACATTATCTATAACAGCAACAGATTAAAAATGATCCATAATTCATTGCTGTGCTGGTGCCTGAATCAGCAATTGATACTCACATGATGAACAATTAGAACCGCACAGAAGGAAGGAAAAATATCTCTACTTCATATGATAAGTTGACCTCCAACTTACATGAATTAAACAAAATAGAGAAAAAGGGCCTAGTACAGTTCATGTGAGAAAGAAATAAATATAGAGACATGTACAGGGGCATGCTTCTAAACGGAAAGACAAAACATAAACTCCTTATTAAAAATAGTATCTATGGAAGTGGAGGAAGTAGGGTAGAAAGAACAGGAACAGACAGACGTTGCTGAATAGATCTTGCTTTGTAAATTTAACTGTGAAAGTTCTACAGAACCAGAACAAAAATAAATTTAAAATACCTAAAAAGCAAAGGAGACATTGGAAGAATAAAAAACAATTTAAAATATTTACCAAGTTGGTAACATAACTCAAGGAAGAGTTGATTTGGAGGAGCTTTATACCATTGTAAATTGACTGTTAGTACTGGTACCTGCATCGAAATGAGCGAATTGCAGAAAAAACAGTAGCAAAAGAGGAGATATTTGTAGTAACCCACCTATGGGAGACAACAGTTGCATTCTAAGTTTGTGGTAGAGAAGTTTTTACAGAAACCAGGTGAGCAAGATTTTCTCCGTGGAAGAGAAGAGTAGGTGAAAACACCGGTGAATGTACATGGGAGAAGTCAGTAGGCGTCACAGTGGGTGGCCAAAGTGGGGGCAGTGGGTCTCAGACACCCAAGAGTAGCCCACCAGCTGGCAGCGTCTGCATCCAGGAGATCCAAATGCAGCATTTCAGCACCAAGCCAAAAACTATAAACGACAAGCAGACAAGCAAACGCGAAAGATTTCTTAAAGTTCAGTGTTAGCGATGGAACTACCCCATGCTCGTGGAGCTGCGAGCAGCCTTAGTGTAGCAAAGCACGACTGGCCATCGCGTGGGCCAGGCGACAGCTGTTTAGAACTATCCTTTCTCACTCGTGTGCATCTGAGCCGTTCCAGTACAGAAGCCTGAAGCAGCGCCGGAGTGCGGGGAAGGTCTCCGCAGCGTGACCCTTCCTGTCTCCCTTCCCTCCCTCCGCCGGCTCAGATCCTGCCTTCAGCTTCGCTGCGGCCGATCCCCTGACTTACCCAGGGGCCTCGTGGGACGGCTCAGTGGGTAGAGCCCTCAGCGTCGTCTTAGAGAGCCACAGGCCAGCCTCTCTGGAGGTGCGAGGTGCCGCCAGGGCCTCCCGCCGGGAGTGATGTGCCAGCCCCAGAAGAGACCGCGCTTTCCGGCTGTCTCCACGCGGAGGCCCAGGTGCCCGAGGACACAGGTACCGCTGTTCTTTGCGCGGTTTCAAACACTGCTTCAGGAGACAGCCAGAGGGAAGCACAGAGATCTCTCGGGAGTGGGAGCGGCGTGAGCTTCTCCCGTCCAAACCCAGCAGAACCAGAGGCTACTGTGTCTCTGCGGCTCTCCGCCGAGGCCCTCCCCCTGCAAGCGCCTACCCCAGAGGCTAGGGCTGAATCTGCTGCGCCCACCTCCTGCCTGCACTGTCCCACCTTCCCCCCAGGATCGCGCGCGTCACGCCCAGGTCTCACAGGAGTCACGGTGTCCTGGGAATCATTGTGCCCAGAAATTCAATAACCCGGCTGGGTTTCTGTGGGGCTTAGTCAAGTCCAGGCTCCTGCTAGAAATCGCAGCTGTGCTCTTTAAACATCTGAAGGATGTTTCACCGGTTCGGCTTCTTGTATATAAAGTTTAAAATTTTCATCAAGTTTAGAATTGTTTCCATTATTATTTCTTCCTCCAGACTCTCTGCCCTTTTCCACCTTCTGGCTTGGACTCTCATTACCTGTGTACATTTGTATCGAGCCTCCTGGATTATGGTATTCCACCGCTTTTAGTAGTTTTCCATTTTTTTTCTTAAAATTACTTCATTTTGGTAACTGCCCTTATTATGAACTCAATATAAGTAATCTTGTCTTCTGCAGTGTAGTAAAACTTGCCTAATCTCCCAGGTAAATTTCACTCTAAACTTTGTACTTCCATTTCTCCAGCTTCCACTCACGTCTCCTTCTTTGAACGTGTGCGTCCCACGTCTCCTGTTAACCTCATGACACCAGAAATCATGTTGGGGAGCAGGATGAGGCCTGAGGGGAGCCCCAGTCTGAAACGGAAAGGGCTGCTGTGAGCTGTGCTTGGGGAACCCTCAGGGTGAGCCTTGAATGTCCCTGTTGTTAGTGCTAACGCCTGTACGCCACGCTCTGTGGCCACCCATTGACTGGCTAACCGATTTCCTCTTCGTGGGTCATCAGTCCCTCTGCTCTTGCATCCTCCTTGGATGCCAGGCGCTGTCAACTTTACCTAATGGGATAGTGGGTATTTTCATATCCCCATAAATATTCTGGGAACTTTGTTCATTTGCTTGTTTGCTTTTAGACAGGGTCTCACAACCTTGCCCAGCCTGATCTTGACTCAAGGCTCCAACAACCCTCCTGTCTCAGCCTCCTGCCTGGCTTCGTTTTGGAGTTAGTCCATTCACTCGGACACAGTCTGGTCCTGTGAAACGTTCTACACGGTGGATGTGCTGATTGACAGACTTCCGCCGGGTGCTCAGCAGCCGTGGGGCCTTCTGTCTGCTGGAGCAGGCACTGTGCCCAGCCCCGAGAGGGCACACGCTTGGCCGTGGGGGCATCCTTTCCCGTGCTAGGGCTCCTCGAGCTGGTTCCGGGCTTCTCTCTGCCCCTCCCCACAGACTGTGGCATCCCTGGCCCCCTGCTGATCCCCTACAAACACTTCTTTCAAACATCTGTCCTCATTTCCGGTGGTTTGTGGCACCTCCCTGTCCTGCTGTTTCACATATAATTTGTCCATTTTTAGGTTACATCCACACGCGTTCATAAATAAAACTCATGTTCAAGACAAAAAAAATGTCAAGAGGGTTACAGTAAATACTGCTTATCTTGCTGGGTAATGGTATTTTGTGATTTCATTTTTTAGCTTATTTATTATACTTTCAACCTTTTTCATCAGTCACGTATTCCTTCCATAGCTAAGAACATGCCATGTTTGCCGATGTTTAATTTTGAGGAATAAACAACAGAAAAGTTAGAGTGCTACTGTTGCATTCAGTACCCAGCCTTCACCTGAGTACCAGTTCTGACCATTTTCCATGCAGAGTAAGTTGTAAGCATTGTGGTGACACATTTTGATCACACAGACGCATGAGGAACACTGTCATGCACCTGTGGATGCGGTCCCAGGAGCAGGGACACCACTGTCACTCGCTGAAATCACATCATGACAAATTGTTGCCACCAGCCAAGATACATCCAGGCTGAGGCCGGAGATGATGAAGGGGAAGCTGGCATCATTACAGACAAAAGTATCGTTCTCTGAGCTGATGCCAGCCGGACGATGCTGCTTACACCCACAGGGGCGCAGGGCCCAGGGCCGCAGGGAGCCGAGCCTGCGCTGGGCAGACTGTGTGGGGTCTCCTTCATCAGGGACCCTCTCTCCGAACAGCACCCGGCCCTGTGCCTGTGGGGCTGGGATCCAGAGAGAAGATGTAAGTCCCCGGGACAGAGCTTCTGGCCTGCATGTTTCTCAAGCTGAGAAAGACCAGCAGAGCCTGGGAGAGACTCCCCAGGGAGTGGCTGGGGTGCCCCAGGCCACACAGCTTCCTGGGCTGTCGCTTCTTCCCTGGAGACCTCACCCGTTTTCCTCATTGCCAGAAAAGTTTTCGTGGTGGCTCCAGTGCACAAGGGCTTTGCCACCGGAGTCGCTGGCTGTCACCCCGAACACTTCTGCACTCTGCCCAGGCTGACCCAGGGCCAGGGGGTCTGTAGGACTGCCGGTAGGTCCCGTGGGCAGCCCTGGGCCAGAGGGTCACCAGCGCCCTGGGGACGTGGCAGGGAGCTGCTCCGCCCACTTTCTAGCCCAGTGGGTGACTCTCTGGTTGCCCTGTTGCTTTCTGGGCAAACTACCGGCACCCAGAACTTTGTCTCAGGCTGGGGTTCGGGTAAAGCCAGACCCACAAACACCCCTTTGCCCCTCCACCCATCCTGCCTCTGGCTTGCTGGAGGGAGCTGTGCTCCACTTTGCTTTTCCACTGCTCCAGGAACAAGGACACCCCCTTTTCTTCCCACACTCATTCCCCCGGCCTTGCAGGACAACTTGCAAAATGTATTTCTTTTTTGTTTTGTTTTTTTTTGAGACAGGGTCTTGCTTTGTAGTTTAGGCTGGCCCTAAGCTCACTATGTAGCCCAGGCAAGCCTCGAACTCAGCAATCCTCCTGCCTCTGCCTCCCGAGTGCTGGGATGACAGGCGTGAGCCACCACGCCCGGCACTGTGGTATGTGGTATTGATTGCTGGTGGGAGTGAGTCACCACACCCAGCATTGTATGTGGTTACCAGGGATCGAACTCAGGACCTTGTGCTTGCGAGGCAGGCGCCGGAACCACTGAGCTAACCCTCCAGCCCCAAAATGTATTTCTTATTCGTAATTTAAAAAAAAAATCACACTCCCTTCTCAAAACAGTATAAATATCCCTCAGGGATGCTTTATCCCCTTGTGTAATTTTAAAACAATTGCCCTCAAGGCTCCAAGACTCATCATCCAGGAAAGAGTGGTCAAATGTATGGGCTGAATCCATTAAAATCAAATAATCCCCATGTTCCTCCTCCGTCCTTGTCCTGCCTGTGTTCAGTGAGCAGGGTGCAAGTGCCCGTGCCTTCCTTCACAGCCGCCGCCCGTGCCCCGGGAGTTCCCTGCTCCCACTGACAGCGGAGGCCGCACAGGAGCCCAGGCTTCCAGGGAGTTCTGTCCCCATCGTGTGTCTTCCAGGTGGCACTGTGGACTATGCGGAACTCTCGGTGTCTCCAGGCCGTGTGGTCAGAGTATGCTTGTTGGACAAATCACACATAGCAGCAGACGCATGTTGTGCAACCTGCTGGCAACAGCCCAGGAGTCCTTGAAGAAGCTGGAGAGGTCTGTGTGTGTAGCGTGTGTGTAGCATTCTGCTCACCACCTTGCTTTGCGCCACATCAGAGCTGTGGGAGTGAAATCTAAGAACTTCAGTTTCGAGCTGAAGAACTCTTAGATATCAGTCACTAAGTAAACAAGAAGTGCCTGTCTCCACTTGGATAGAAGCAGCTCTGGAAGGAAGATTGTCCACTGGGCCCCTGGGAAAGTGAGCAGTCACAACCTGAGAGCCAGTGAGTCAGCTGGAGCAGGCTCTGCTGGTAGAAATGCTAAGCAGCCCCACTGGGAACAAGCAGACCTGTGGTGTAGACCCAAGGTTGGGCAAGGGAAGAAGAGGACCATAGGACAGCAGTAGCCGAGAACTCCCCCTGGCACAGGACGGGACTGTGGCCCCTGGTGAAGGGCCAGAAGCCGCAAAGCACTGTGCCTGGATGCGTGGTGACTCGTCCCCGTGAGCCTCAGTGTTAGGACTTGTTTAAGAGAAAGAGTTGTGCCTTTCGACTATAGATTTTTAACTAAAGTTTCACTGGGGCCTTTGAAGGTCAATTTCTAAAGGTTCTGTCTCTTACTACTGCCCCAATGAGCTTTCTCCAGTCTCTCCCTCAAATAGTAACAGCAGAAAGCAATGACTTTGACCTGGTGTTGTACTTTCATGACTTCTATGAATCCACGTAACTGAGCCATCAGACTTTTCTCTCCGGTGACATGGAGCAAGCCCAGAGCTGACCACAGGGGCAAATCTGCCTTCTAAATTACCTGTGGCTGTCACTGTGCCCCAGGTCATGGTGGCCAAAGGGTTGGGTCGTTTAATAATATGTATGAACATACTGTATGCCCATTAGGAAGAACCAAAAATTAGAGAACAAAAGAAAGCAAAACCACACGAGCCAGTTCGGGATGCAAACAGATGACACAGTGTGGATCTGGACGGCCCATCACTGTAAGGGCCAAAGACAGCAGAACGACAGGACCATTGGTCCCAAGAGGTCAGAAGACACCATTTCTATAGAGAAGCCAAAGAGAAGCAGACATCAGAGGGCTTGGGACGAAGCTTCTGGAAGGAAGAAAATTAACTCATGTTTGCAGGCGGTTCCTTGAGTGCAGGAGGATAATTAATTCCTCTCTATTCATTTCTTTGAACTGGAGAAAATAATGAATGTGGTTGCGGATCAAGCCACAGATGGATGGTAGCCCGATGTGCTCCGCTCAACCCAGCCGCATTCAGTCCTTCTCCACTGCTGCTGCTGTATTTATTGACCTGTGTAGCTTAATTTACACAGAATATCTATTCCTTGTGAAAATCCTTGGTAATAAAAGGTCAAAAGCATTTGTTAGAAAATTAATTAAGCACCATCTCAGCTGGTTCCCTAAAGCATCAGCTCTGCCTTAGGACACAGCTGGGGAGGGTGTGAAGTGAAAAAAGGAAAGAAGAATATTGGGAAAGACATTAAAACTCAGCACAGATGGCCTGGTTTGTGATGGGAAAAGAGGTCAGGTGTAATACAGCATTTCATTTCATTGCTAAAATGAAAAATGCCTCCATATTGGCAGGAAAAGTCTGGTCTTCTGATTCAGTCAAAGAGGTCAGGTCATGATTTTATCTTTTAAAGAAATGGATCGTGTAATTGGTTGCTTGGAAGTAATTGAAAGTTGGCACCACTGGAGAGTCATTTCCCTGGAGATGTACTCCCCTTAAATCGAGCAAATGTCAGGGCCAGACATTAAAATCCTAGTGTTTGTTGACTAATTCTCAGGCTTCCCTTGGCGTGCTTCTGGTGGACGTGAGTTTCCAGGCTTGTGTTGAACGGTGAGAGCCGGTGGCCGCTGACCACCGATGCAGTGTTTCAGAGCCTGCAAACAGAAGGAACGGCTGGAAAGGGGTCGGAATCCCTTTCAGATCCCGTGCCCCTGTTATAACAGACTTTGTTTGTTAGTATTTAATTGTTGTTAGTTGAAAACTAAGACTAATTTAGTTTCAGTAAAATTAGCTTCAGTTTTGATATTCCGTTCTGGATTCTGACACACGCCTAGATTCTCAGAGCCGGAAGAATTTCCTCACAGAAAACTCCCCTCATCCTGACTCTGGGCCTCACCTCAACCCGGCCTCAGAGAATGGCTGATCTCTATCTAACCAGTCGCGGTGGCTGTGCCTTTTGCAGAATATCACCTGGGTGGACTCTGTGGGTAACTCCCCGAGTTCCTGCCTATCTCGTGACAGCCTTTTGTGCAGACCTCTTGTCACGGTTGCTGCTTTACGAGGGTGGTTTGGACGCCATTTGCTGAGGCAGGGAGTTTCTCCCTCAGGGCAAACTGAGTTCCTATCTTGCAGAGTAAAGACTGGTTCCTTCTGAGGCAGCCTCTGGCAGGAGTGCTTAGGACCCCCTTTTACTCTAGTTCATTTTTACAGCAGAACGTGTTTTGAGCACATTCATCCTGGGTGTTTGCAGTGAGGTTCATGGTGGGGGGAGGCTCCTTATTATCAAACTCGACCCACCCTGCAAGTGATGGCCATACAGGCCACACACTGCATCATGATTTGGGATGGGATTGCTGCTTGACCCAGATCCAGGATTCCTTGTGTTCTCAGCATCCGTGATATGGCACTGTCTCTTTCATCAGGGAAGCCTGCCCCTCCTTGACCCTTGACCCTTGCTTCTGTTTTTGTTCATGGTGCGTGATCGTAGCCACAGCAAGTGGTTCTGCTGTAACTCTGCCCCTCATGGAACTGAGTAAAAAACAGGCCCTGTGCCTCACTGCTCTGGAGGCTCATGACTGAAATAAAGGTGCAGGAGCGGGGCGGGGAGGGGGGGACTTCTGTCAGCCTGTAGGGGCCTGTCTGGCTTTAAGCCAGTTTCTGACAATCCGCCAGGGATCACTGGCGTCTATTTTCTGGAGCTGCACAGGCTCAACCTCTGCTTTCACAGCCCAGTGCACTTTCCCGTGTCTTCCTTTAGTTGCCCTTGGTGAAGGGCACCGAGCAGGTTGAATTTGGAACCCACCCAACTCCAGCATAGCCTCATTTTAACTGATGACATCCGCAATGACCCTGTTTCTCGGAGATCAGATGAGATCGGGCTCATTCAGGCTGGGATGGCCACAGACAGCCCCTTTTCTCAGTTCGGTCACCCTCTGCAGCACCTGGGTGGGACCGTGACATATCTTTGCGAGCAGAGGCACACTTCTACTCCTAACAATCAATCTGTTTCTGTTCATTACTCAGTACTATTCCACTGAAGGGACATACCAGAGTCCGTCCAGTTGTCTACTATAGTACACTCATTTCTAGGTTTTGGTCATTGTCAACGATGAAGCTATAAAGTTCACATGTAAGCACCTGAGTGGACAAAAATATTCACGGTTCTAAAGCAAAGCTTCATAGTGGGATCGCTTGGTAATATGGTGAATGACACCATGACAACTGATCTGTATTTCCCCAGGGACGAGACAAGTGGGTGTGGAGCATCGCTTTTTTTTTTTTTGTTTGTTTTTGAGACAGGGTCTCGCTTTGTAGTCCAGGCTGGCCCTGAGCTCACTATGTAGCCCAGGCAAGCCTTGAACTCAGCAATCCTCCTGCCTCTGCCTCCCAGGTGCTGGGATTACAGGCGTGAGCCACCATGCCCATCACTGTGGTATGTGGTATTGATGGTTGGTGGGCGTGAGTCTCCATGCCCAGCACTGTATGTGGTTACTGGGATCAAACTCAGGACCTTGTGCTTGTGAGGCAGGTGCTGGAACCACTGAGCTAAATCTCCAGCCCATGGAGTATCTCTTTATGGGCCTGTTGATATCTACACAGATTGCTTGGTGTGTTGGTTCACATCTTCTGCCCATTTGCGCATTGTTTTGTTCATTGCTGAACACTGAGGAAATCATGCGTTTTTCTGTATGAGTCTTTTCTTGGAGATCTGAACACATTTTTATCTAAGGTGTTTTTCTTTTTTTAAGTGTGGCCTTTATGTAGCAAAAAAACTATAATTTTGATGAAGTATTTATCAATAATTTCCTGTTATGGCTTAATCTTTTGGTGCCACATACATAAACTCTTTTCCTAACCAAAGATCACATATACATTATCCTGCGTTTTTCCCTAAAGACTTCATATTTTGTTTTAAATTTAAATCTAGGAGGCATTTTGACTTAATTATTGCTTGAGGGGCCAGGTAGAAATCAAATTTATTTTTTCCCCATCAATGGAGTCCTTCAACCATTCCAGAATAATTTGCTGACAGATTTCTCTCTTCGCCATTGAAATGTCTTTGCATGATTCTCGACTGGCCACGTGCATGTCTGTGAACGCTCTGTTCTATTTCACTGCTTGATCGATACTACATGCTTTTGGAGGTCTGTCGACTTAGGGTAAATTTCAAAAATCATTGCGTGAGTCCTCAGCTTTTGGCCAACATTTCGAGCACCATTTGGGTTGCCCAGCTCTGTTCCTTCGGCATGGATTTGGAATAAGCTTATCTGAAGCCACAGAGAAACCATAGAAGAATTTTGGATATAACTGTGTAAGACCTGCAGATTCATTTGAGGAGAACTTACATCCTAAGTACTTTGCGTCTTTCAAGCTATGGACTCAGGGTGTCCCTCCAACTTTTCAGGCTGTGATTTCTGTCAACTGTTATAATGTTATGATTCTTGCTTCAATTTTCATAAATATCTTAAAGAACATGAGAGAGAAACAAAGTCCATTATTCTTCCCTAGATATTTACTGTTATCTCTTCAAAGCTCACTTATTAACTTTCACTTTCTTCTTCTTATCCGCTTTAAACTACAAAATCTTAAATGCTTTCTAGTCCTTTTTTGGATTCTTGCATAGAACCACCTACCTTAGCCAACACATGGCAGAAATAATTTGCTTTGCCTTTCCCCAAGGCCATGGTGCAGTTCCTGCCGCAAGCTTAA